>PVKC010004637.1:0-35192 GCA_004027635.1 Crocidura indochinensis
AAAATTGTTTTTGTTGTTGTTGTTGTTTTAAATCAATTCAAAGAAAGAGGGGGCTGAAACGGTGGCACTAGTGGTACGGTGTTTTCTTTGCATACACTAACCTAAGACGGACCCCGTGGTTCCTGGCATCCCATATGGTCCCCCATCAAGGAGCGATTTCTGAGCACATAGCCAGGAATAACCCCTGAGTGCTATGGGGTGTGGCCCCAAAACTAAAAAAAAAAAAATAAAAGGATGAGAAGAGAGGAGGGAGAAGATAACAAAAAGATAATGCTGCTAAATCTTCTAATATCTCTTATATAGCATTATTCTTTTGAAAACTCCCAATCACATAGCGCATTTGCTAACACTCATTGCAACAATTTTAAACTATGTAAATTTAATTGAATTTATTAATATACACATTTTATTTCAATTAAATCATCCAGTTCTATTGATGTTAAGTGTATCATTCAATATCTATTATCTTATAAGTTTTAACTAAATCAAACAGTGCAAATGTGAAGTTCAGATCTGAAACCTAGCTGAGAGCTGTACTTTTAACAGAGATGAATAACACTTGGCAAGGTACATGGTACACGCTGCATACTTACTGGAACTGGTATAATGCCTACAGAGTAATTGTATTAAAGTGAGTATAATACTCATTGAAATATATAATCCTTCTGGGATATATAGTCAAGCTAACAAAGGAAGAAAAACTTACCATCATAAAAAATCAAATTGTATCTCTATTGTAGGATTCAACATTTCTTTCTTTTTATTTTTAATGTTCCTTAAGTATTATCTTTTCCATAGAAATCTATTACTGACAGACCTAAAATTTTGCCTTTTATTCCAGATTTCAGAAAAATATATCCACCAAACTATGGGAATTTATACAAAGTAAGTAGTAGAATAGCTTAACACTAAAATATACATAGAGATATATGTGTTTAAAATTATTTTAGCAAGAAAATAAGTATAGCATGTTAAAATGTTAAATATTTCAAAGTGGATTATTCTACAAACACATTAGAGATGATCTATATATTTCAACCATCTTAAAGATTTATTAATTAACCTCATTAGTCGAGTCACATTATTAACAGACACCACCCTTTTGGTTCTAAATAACGAATAATGAAATCAGTAGTAAGTGTTAAAGTGTGGAGCCCTTGGGCAAAATAAAGTATTTCAGCAAGAGGGAGTACATATCACTGAGTAGGTTACAGAATTTTTTGATAAATTGTTCTTAGCTCTTTTTATAATTCAGAAATCAAAATCCACCTTCATGTTTAACTAAATTTCTCAGTCAGATTTACTCTTAAATATGTGTACATGATAAAAAAAACATCTTTCAATAATTGGAAAAAATAGCATCTATTTTAGTGTACCACTAAATATCTATTTTAAATAAAATTGTTTCTAAATCTTACTCTCAATTTATTGCATTTGACAATTTTCTAATTCTTCTGACTCAGCATGTTTTTTGCCAAAAAAGGCAAATGGGGAGCCAGGCGGTGGCGCTAGAGGTCAGGTGCCTGCCTTGCCTGCGCTAGCCTAGGATGGACCGCAGTTCTATCCCCAGGTGTCCCATATGATCCCCCAAGTCAGGAGCGACTTCTGAGCGCATAGCCAGGAGTAACCCCAGAGCGTCACCGGGTGTGGTCCAAAAATAAATTAAAAAATCAAGACAAAAAAGGCAAATAGAAAAGAGAATCTAGAAAGTCCCAAGGACAGTTGGATTGTGGTGATTTCACTTTTTGGTTCACTCATCAATGTAGATTTTGATCTGTAAAAAAAGGAAAATTAAAGCTAGTCAATTGGGTCTGGAAATGGGAGGCGCTTAGAGCTTAAGCTTCCTTGCAACTTTATCCCGCATAATGTCTTGTGGAGCCGAAATTATAGGATGACCAACAGAACCATATAACTCTTTTTTGGGTTATGCATCATGTGCATTCTTCTTTAAGTGTGCCAGGAAAAAATTAATCCCTTTCTGATATATGTTTATGCATTTAAGACATATGCAACTTGCCATTACTGTCTCACAACAATGAGAATTGAGAATAACAATTTGATATAAACCTCGCTTATTTTGTTCTCAAAGGATATTTGTGACTTGCTAAACAATTAACCAATATTAAGCAAGGACACAAAATCTACTCTTTCATCTATGTCATGCTCACAATACAAATTCTATATTTCAAACAGTTTTTGTTTCTATAGGCCAGTATCAATACTAGTTTCTAACGTGTAACATGTGATATAAGAGATGGGTTTAAATTATGTTTCTATACATTAATTTTTTTATTTGGGCTACATCCAGTGATGCTCTGAGATTACTCCTGGCTATGCATTCAGAAATTGCTCCTGGCTTGGAGAATCATATGGGACGCCAGAGGATTGAACCGTGGTCTGTTCTGTGTGAACCACGTGCAAGGCAAACACCCTTACATTAATTATTTGAAAAAATGCTTGTATATTCAAAATACAATGAAAATCATCTTATAAATAGAAGGAAAACTGCCTTTAACTTTGCCATGAAGATCTCAGAATGGAGCTATCCGAAAGCAATGAAAATCTTATTCTAAAACTCAAGAACACAATTTGCTACCTATAGTAGATTTCGTGACATAGAACAGAACATAGAATTAAAAGGTCTGCTCTATCAGCTAGAATCTGATTCCAAACACTGCTTGTGTAATCACCTTCACTCCATCAGATACTTGATAATATATGATCGTCCTGCAACCAGTGGTAGTTTTATGCTCAGTGAAATCCATGAATTTGGGAGAATAGATTTCCAAATGTCATCTTCTAAGTTCCTATCTACCTTCAAAGGCTGGTAATGTAAGATTAAAAAGCATCTGTGCTTTCTAGTCTTAAAACAGTGAAATATGTACATGAAGAGTGTTTTGCCTATTCTGTCTTAAAAATAGAAAACAGTAAATAAAATGACAATTTATTTTTAATATCTACTAAATAGTCAAAGATATCACAACTATTAAATTTATTGATGACTTACCACCTAGTAAGCAAAATTATACTGATTAGAAAGACATTATTTCCATCTTTTATTAACCAATGCAATGACTTATAATTAAGCAAGGAAAATTTGGAAAAATGATATTAATTTAAATTTATTTAATTTGAATGCCAATTATATAAAACAGACATAATTTAAATGGGCCACAGACTTAGAATTTCCTTTAAAGACAACTGTATGTGTCTTAAATGTTTCAGTGATATTAATTAATGGCCCCATTATTCTTTTAGTTTGTTAGCTATTAATATTATAATTTCCCTTAAATTGAATTGAATCAAATAGAACAATATTCTAAAACAATTTGATATTAACACAAAAAGCATAATTCTTTCTTAAGATATACAATTGAATCATATATTACAAAAATATTGGTTTCTCATAAGTATAAAAACATATTTGTGTGAATTAATAAGGAATCATTTAGGACCAAAGCACTTAATATGCTAAATTAAAATAACTAAATTTCACATAAAATATTTAAAATAAAAGTTATCATGATCTGTAGATAAATTATGCTCTTTATAAATGAAAATATCTTAAAACAAGTTAAAAAATTTTAACTAATGTTAAAATTCTCTAGAATTTATTGCTGAAGTAGATTATATATGTCAATGGTAAGAGAACAACAACATAAGCAGTGATATTAAAAAAAATTCCATGGGGCTGAAGCAATAGCACAGTGGTAGGGCGTTTGCCTTGCTCATCACCGATCTAGGATGGACCTTGGTTCAATCCCTTGGCCTGCTAGAAGCCTGCTAGAAGCAAGTTCTGATTGCAGAGCCAGGAGTAACCCCTGAGCATCACAGAGTGTGGCCCAAAAAGCAAATTAAATAAATAGAAAGTAAAACCATATACCAAATTCATCCATTTTAAAAGTAATTATTTTCAGTGCAATGAACAAATTTCCTAATTAAAACTGGTTAGATAATATCAAGATACCAGTCATCATATGTAGGAGATGTTAATGATTCATGAATATATATGTTAATAAATTGCTGCACAATATGTATTTGTTTCAATTCTTTGTTGTTTGGATTTTACAAAGTCTAAATTGCACTTTGTTAACAATTACAGCACTTGTAAAAATTAGTTTTTACTTCTATTAATGTGATGACATAAATAAGATATCTGCTGAAATAATGTAAGAAATGTGAAAACACTGGAAATAGACTTTAGATTAGAAATCTAAATTTCAGAAATAATATCAGGGACATAAAATCTCCAAGGAGAATCATCTTTCCTTCCCTCCTAGTCATCAGCTAAAAGCTGATCTAGGCAATGCAATTCCCGTAAGATTAATTTAGCTAGTTCTGTCTTTCCTCAGCAATATACCACTGGAAGTAGCTTTACATAACTAATTATATTTGTATATGTAAAGAATATTAAACCAAAGATTTTTCCTAATGAATCACTCATCAAAAATCACAATTATTCTACATTTATACTTAATGGTCTAATAGAATAAGTTGATATAATAATTAAAATAATAAAAATGATTTTTAGATCACCAAACTAATGAGTAATCAACAATTAACACCCCTTCCCCCAAAAAAGAAGTCTGCAGTACCTTGGTTCTTTTTTGTTTGTTTGTTTGTTTGTTTTTCTTTTATGGGCCACACCCATTGATGCTCGATGTTACTCCTGGCTGGGTGTTCAGAAATCGTCTTTGGCTTGGGGGGACCATATAGGATGCCGTGGGATTGAACCACTGTCTATCCTAGGCTAGTGCTTGCAAGGCAGACACCTTACCTCTAGTACCATCACTCCAGCCCCACCAATGACTTGGTTTTAACTAAATTGCCAAAGAATAGACTAATGAATATCATAGTCTTGGCTTCATTACTGGCTAACTAGGTTTGATGTTTACTAGAACTTCAGTGTGTTTAAATATATTGATAGCTGTACTATTGTGCAACTAAAAATGTTATGCAAATAATACAATTAATATAAATGTGAAGATGTGAATTCTTCAATCTATGCCAATTTCATAGTTGCATAGACAGTTTTTATGAATAGTAATTTAAATATAAATATCAATGGCAACTGTTCTCATTAAGTTTTTTGTATCCATTCTTTATTTAGAATAACATAAAAACAGGATCTTCATACATATTAATATTCCCATTATATATGAAAACAAATAATTTATTTAATGATATATGTTTTTATTTCTATAAATAAATGTTCAAAGTTCATAAAATTATTAGAAATTATTATTTTACTTGACATTGAGATATAAAAAATAACTACCATTCACTGCTGATGGAAATGCCATCTAGTCCAACTTTTATGGAAAATGATATGGAGATACCTCAAAAAACTGGAAATTGAGCTCCCATAGGATCCAGCTATATCACTCCTAGGGATATAACCTATGAACACAAAAATACAATTTAAAAAAATCCCTTTATCACATCTATATTTATTGCAGCTCTATTTACAATAGCTTAACTCTGGAAACAACCAAGATGCCCTTCAACAGATGATGGCTAAAGAAACTGTGGTACATATACACAATGGACTATTATGCAGCTGTCAGGAGAGATGAAGTTATGAATTTTTTCTATACATGGATGCACATGGAATCTATTATTCTGAGTGAACTAAGTCAGAGGGATAGACACAGAATAGTTTCACTCATCTATAGGATTTAAAAAATAAAAGACATTTTGCAATACTTCTCAGAGACAAAAGAGATGAGGGCTAGAAGGTCCAACTCACTGTAAGAAGCTCACCACAGAAGGTGGTGAGTGCAGTTAGAGAAATAACTATGCTGATAACTATCATAAAATGTGAATGAATGAGGGAAGTAGAAAGCCTGTCTCTAGTACAGGCGGGGGTTGGGGGATAGGGAGGAGAGAGATTGGATCATTGGTGATGGGAATGTTGCACTGGTGAAGGGTGTGTTCTTTATATGACTGAAACCCAACTGCAATCATATTTGTAATCAAGGTATTTAAATAAAGATATTTAAAAAATAAGGGGAAATAACTAGCAGTGACTTATTTAAATTAAACAAATTATGCCAGGGAGAGAAATGAAAAGACCAAATACATACTTTGTATTCAGGGCCTTCAGTTTACCCCTGACAACACAAGGTTTTGTGTTATTGATTAGGAACAGACATTAAGCATTATCACTGTTAATCCAAAAATATAAATATAACAGAATAAAACTATGGTAGATTAAATTAAAATGCCACTCTGGATAATCTTATCATATCCTCTCCCTCCTAAATTCACTTTTCCATTCTGTCCCTACTATCTAATCAATGGTACAAATATTTCTCTATTTCCACCTCCATATCTATACCCCTATATATCTATTTACCTAAATGTCAATGGGATCCATATAATGTGATCTCAGTGCAAAGACAATGATGGAAAATAGATAACGGTAGTATAAGTTCTTTTCAGAGAGTTTAAGGAAGATGTCCATACATTTAATTTATTGGTATCTACGTATAATTTACAACAATCTCAGAGCTATAATTCATTCAACTTATGTTATCACCAGATTCTTTTCTCAACAAATTTCTAACAGCATACAAAAGAAGTGGGGAAGGGGACTATTATTTCAGTGGCATCAAAAGCAAATGACAGTCAGCTTTTTTAGGTGAATGTACTTAATCTCAGAAGCAATAGTCTAGCAGTGGCCAAGCTGTTACACAGAAAATTCTTGGTGCAAATATTGTAGGTAAATAAGTCAAGACCCTCTCTCCACCACCACCATCACATCATCCACAAATTCAGCCAATTCTTAATGTCCTAATCCCTTGAAGATGTGAGCATGCTTTCTCATGGAAATACAAACTTTATTTAAAATAACATTCTTAAAAACCTGAGAGAGTAAATTGAACCTAGATTACCCAGGAGAGTCCATTCAACCACATTGGTCCTCAACAGTGAACATTCTCTTGTAGGTATGTATGCACAGGACAGGTGACTTTAGACGAGCTGGAGAGATATTGCATTTGTGGCTTTGAAATGGTTGTTGGGAACCTCTAACCAATGAAAGTTAAGGAGTTGGCAAAGTTGATAAAAGAAAAGAAAGTTGAATGACACACTACAGTCCTGGAAGCCTAGGCAATCCTGCCAATGGTTTGATTTCAAATCAGATGCACTTTTGGCGAAACTTTTTATGAGAGAATAATTTGTGTCATTTTTTAGCCACCTTCGTTTGAGTATTTATTACAGCAGCAATGGGAAACTAATCTAGTGTAGGGCTGGCTTGAGTACAATAAAATGATTAGCATCCTGACAACCAATTTGCACTTAATGTCATAAATGTATTCTTATTGTTGTTACCCATAGCAATATACCCTAATCACTCTGAATGTCCCTGAGATAGTGCGTTCCAAGCTCCGGCTGAGAAACATGTATGATGAAACATTTTTTATTTGTTTGTTTTTTAGGTGGAGTCAATAAAACATTGGCAATGGAATAATTATATTCAAATATAGTAACCAGAAACATGAAATAATTTTAAAAATCAAATAAATGAGTTTGTAAGGTTTTTTATATTATTATTAAAATTGCCAAGTTGAACCCATTACACCCACTTTATATTCATCAGTGGGATATGTGTGGCAAGTAGTTGTGTTTTTATTTTTATTGATTTATTTATTTATTTATTTATTTATTTATTTATTTATTTATTTATTTATTTATTTATTGTATTTTGGGTCACACCCGGCAGTGCTCAGAGATTACTCCTGGCTCCATGCTCAGAAATTGCTCCTGGCAGGCACAGGGGACTATATGGGGCACCGGGATTCGAACCGATGACCTTTTTGCATGAAAGGCAAACGCCTTACCTCCATGCTATCTCCCGGGCCCTGTGTTTTTATTTTTTTATTTTTGAAAACAAATCATATTTCAGGATAGATTTTAATAAGTCATTGTTTAAAAGAGGATCCAATAAATGAAATAATGAGGAATAGAGATTTTTAAGACTCTATTCATAGTCAAAATATGATACTTCAAAACAGACATGAAAAAATTGACTTTATCATTAAAGCCCAATTAAAATGTTAAATTCTTAGTTTTTTTTAAATAATATATTTATTTAAGCACCATGATTAGAAACCTGTTTGTAGTTGGGTTTCAGTTATTAAAAAAAGAACATTGCCAATACACCCATCTTTCTCCTCCACCACCCACTAACTCTCTTTCTTCAAGACAGGCATTCTATTTCTCTCACTAACTACAATTGTCATGATAGTTGCTAGTGTAATTATTTCTCTAACTGCACTCCATATTCTTTATGATAAGCTTCATATTGTGGGCCCATCCTTTTAGCCCTCATATCTATATTCTTTGGGTGCTATAATAATAATGAGTGAGTCTATTCTGTGTCTATCTCTCTCCCTCTGAATCATTTCACTAAGCATAATAATTTTCAGATCCATCCATTTCATGACTTCATTTTATCTGATGGTTATATGTACCATATGGATCCAGTTCCTAATGTATGTATGGACTACATTTTCTTTTGTCACTCATCTGTTGTCAGGCATCTTATTTGTTTTCAGATTCTGGCTAGTGTAAATAATACTGAAATGAATATAGGTGTGCAGAAGACATTTTTGCAATGTGTTTTTGTGTTCCTAAGGTATATCCCTAATAGTGGTATAGCTGGATTATATATATCACACACTCCTGAAACATTCTTAGTTCATATATAATGAATGATATAAAAATAACTTCTAGGGGACAAAGAGATAGCAAAGTGATAGGGTGTTTTTCTTGAATTCAGCCTACCCAAAATGAACCGGGTTCAATATCCGCTATTCCATATAATTTCCTGAACCTGCCAGGAGTGATTTCTGAGAACAGAGCCAATAGTAACCCCTGAGTGGCACTGAGTGTGGCCAAAAAAGAAAGAAATAACATGATTATTGACCAAAAGTCATAAAACTTGAACCAGTATATACTGTCTATTATTTATTTTCTTCTTCAAATAAAACCAATAAACAAGAATGGAAAAGGCCAACATTACAAAATATTTATTACTAACGATTAGCAACAGAAATAAAGAATATATGTCAAATTCAAAATGTTCAAAAATTTAAATTTAAATTTTGATAAAATTACAACAGCTCTTTTAACTCCAGTTTAGTTGATAGTTTAATAAATTTCAGTAAGGGAGGCCATTGTTGAAAGGTTAAAAAAAACTTAACTAATGTTACACACTTCCTTTCAAATATTGACATAGTAAAGTGCTTTATGTGATAATCTCCTTAAAGATTTATAATTTTAACTATAAATAATAAATCTATCATCTCATGAAAATACATATGTTCTTCACTTTTCCCTGAATAGGCAACATACTCATTTTCTAAATAATTTATTTCCAATTAATCAGATAGAATTAAGCTCACCTCATATTCACTTTGTACTAAAAATAAATAGGTCTTGATCTATCCTTTGAACTATTCTTAATTGACTTCTAGCAGTAAATAGCTAGGGAGAGAAACACTTTAATTTTATTTATGATGCTTATTATGCAATCAAATGGTTTTTAGCATACAGGTCTCATATTCTTTCATCTTCACAGAAAATTAGAAAATGTCCTTTAAAATCAAACAGACCATCCAAAGACATCATTCATTCTATTGTGAAAATATTACAGCTCTGTCATTCCCCCCTTGAGATTCCTTTCAGTGGCCAGTGTGGTGACAGACCCCCATTATAGCTAGTGCATACTTGTCAATGCCTGCTCTTCCTCTGGGATATGTAGCTTTGCTGGTTGAACTTTATGTTTTTATCCTAGAGGCAGAAGAATGAAGCTATGAAAAGCAGAAAGACTCATTCTTATTTGACTATTCAAAAGAGAGAAGATAGGGGCCCGGGAGATAGCATGGAGGTAAGGCATTTGCCTTTCATGCAAAAGGTCATCGGTTCGAATCCCGGTGCCCCACATGGTCCCCTGTGCCTGCCAGGAGCAACTTCTGAGCATGGAGCCAGGAGTAACCCCTGAGCACTGTCGGGTGTGACCCAAAAACCAAAAAAAAAAAAAAGAGAGAGAGAGAGAAGATCATAATCTATTGCCAATTATTGGTTACATTACAGATTAAACTGAATGTTAAACACAATCTCTAGTCCCTAATTAGTATTAAGTGCTTCTTCCACAAATTATATTGTTTTCAAATTTTCAAAAGCACTTGTTCACTTTTAAGGTACTTTTTTGGCATTATTGAGTCATTCCAGAATAAAACCAAGCCTTTCTACAAAAACTTATCTAAAAGAGACTGTTTTCTCCCTCCATTCATAATGGTATAGTGCAAAAAAGAAAAGTACTCCTTACAACTAAGTTGTACTTTTACAAGTGTGATATTCCCAACTCTATCACAAATGTCAAAAATCAATAAATTAAATTTAATAAGCTAAAATATCAATAAAGTTAATAATCAAAAAGGTGAAAATCTCCTTTTACCTTCATTTCATGAGTGTAGCTTTAAAGGTAAGCATTGAGTCTTAGAGATATTATATGCATGTTATACACGAATCACAACGCTTATTTTCACATGGGTGTAGGTGGATATTATATATCTTAGAAGTTAAAGTATTTTAGTTATATTCATAAATTTAATATATATACTCCTAGGCAAAAACCATCAAAAGAATTGTAAAACACTCCATAACATTGAGATGAAAGGCATCTTCAAGGAGGAACCTACAATTTCCAAACAGGTGGAAGCAGAGACCAACAGATGGGAATACATTAAACTGAGAAGCTTCTGCACCTCAAAAGAAATAGTGCCCAGGATACAAGAGTCACCACTGAGTGGGAGAAACTATTCACCCAACACCCATCAGATAAGGGGCTAATATCCAAAATATACAGGGCACTGACAGAACTTTACAAGAAAAAAACATCTAATCCCATCAAAAAATGGGGAAAAGAAATGAACAGACACTTTGATAAAAAAAAATGCAAATGGCCAAAAGGCACATGAAAAAATGATCTTCATTACCAATCATCAGGCAGATGCAAATCAAAACAACGATGAGATACCGCCTCACACCACAGAGATTGGCGCACATCACAAAGAATGGGAAAAATCAATGCTGGTGGGAATGTGGAGAGAAAGGAACTCTTATCCACTGCTGGTAGGAATGCCGTCTAGTTCAACCTCTATGGAAAGCGATATGGAGATTTCTCCAAAATCTGGAAATTGAGCTCCCATTTGACCCAGCTATTCCACTCCTAGGGATATATCCTAAGAACACAAGAATACAATACAAAAATCCCTTCTTCACACCTATATTTATTGCAGCTCTATTCACAATAGCTAGGCTCTGGAAACAACCAAGATGTCCTTCAACAGACAAATGGCTAAAGAAACTGGTACATATACACAATGGAATATTATGCAGTCGTCAGGTTAGATGAAGTCATGGAATTTTTCTATACATGGATGTACATGGAATCTACCATGCTGAGTGAAATAAGTCAGAGGGAGAGAGAGAGAGAGAGACGCAGAATAGTCTCACTCGTCTATGGGTTCTGAGATAAATAAAAGTTATTTTTGCATCAATCCTCAGAGACAATGGGAGGAGGGCTGGAACTTCCAGAAGCTCACCACAAAGAGTGATAAGTGCAGTTATAGAAACAACTACACAGAGAACTATCCTAATCATGTGAATGAATGAGGGAACTGGAAAACCTGTCTGGAGTACAGGTGGAGGTGGGTTGGGAGGGAGGGAGGGAGATTTGGGACATTGGTGGTGAGAATGTTACACTGGTGAAGGGGGTGTTCCAAAGAATAAAACATATAAAAAAAAAAGAAGAATCCCTGGAACAGAAAAAAAAAGAATTGTCTTCAATTTTCAACTGTTAATTCAAAAGGCAACACATTAGTATTAATAACTATATATTAACTTTTAGATTGAAAACATTTTGCAAGGAACTAATAGAGCTAATTGCATCTTGAACAAAATGAAATACCTTGACCAATTAGCAGATGATAATCTTTTTACCAAACTGAAAATCACTCCATTTCTACTCTTTTAGTGTTAAATTTTAAAACATACAACAGAATATTTTAATCATTTATAAATAGCAAAGTAATGAGGAATTATGTGATAATTTTAATTTAAAAAGAAATGTAACTTCTTCTATCAGTCACTCTATTTCATAACAGAAAAGTTCATTACCCATATGCACTCACTCACACATCTTACACACACATATATATACATATATATATATATATATGGTAGAAACATCTTTAACACTTAATATCTAAAAACTAAAGAATCTGATGTGCAACACACTATATAAATGGGATAATTATTTTCTTTCTTTAAATACTCAATAAAGCCAAAATACAGAGGTACTATACATTTAGGTTCATTTTAATTTCATATTTAATCATGACAAGTACTTTAAAAGCTTGGAACTCAGAAATTAAAGGGATTTAATTTTCTCAAATTTAGCAAAACATAAATTGAATGAGTGCAATGATAGTTTGAAGGGAGAGGATGAGATTCTCTACACTGGGACTTCATACCTGTAGATATTAGTAATGTGCTCAGTTCTTTTTTTTGGGGGGGGGGGAGGAACACCTGTTTGATGCTCAGGAGTTACTCCTGGCTAAGCACTCAGAAATTGCCCCTGGCTTAGGGGGACCAAATGGGATGCCGGGGGATCGAACAGTGGTCCTTCCTTGGCTAGCGCTTGCAAGGCAGACACCTTACCTTTAGCGCCACCTCACTGCCCCCTCCCCGCAATTTTTTTGTTTTGTTTAATATGTTCAATTCTTAGTAACAAACACATGTATGCATATTTGTATGGGAACATGTGAATGTATATGTATTTCTGGAGCACATTATTAGAATTGCACATAAGATCAGGTGATCTACCATGAGGTATGATTTTTATGGTGATACAAATTATCCTTCCAAATCATGCAAAGTTTTTTTTTTTTACTACAGAGAAGAAAACAGATGTT
This sequence comes from Crocidura indochinensis, assembly GCA_004027635.1. Classification (NCBI taxonomy): domain Eukaryota; kingdom Metazoa; phylum Chordata; class Mammalia; order Eulipotyphla; family Soricidae; genus Crocidura; species Crocidura indochinensis. Next base: position 12,987 of record PVKC010004637.1, read on the forward strand.
TTTGAGTAAGGTGATTCTAGAATAATTCTAGAATAATTTAAAATCAAACATATCTTACTATGTATACTGGCGGCGATCTGGAGCAATCTATAAGACAACTGTCATGACCCTTCAATCTGATAACTACTAGATAAATATGACCATTGAGCACTTGAAATGCATTAAGTACTAGAAATACACATTACCTATCAGATTTTTGAAGACAGGGTATAAACAGCTTATAAATAGATCAAACTTGCAATGCTTTTTGATACTGGTTAAATAAGTCAGTATTTTTCTAAACACTATCATGCTTGTTTTAGGGTAGGTTCTCTTATGCATAGGTACTCAGAACAATTCTTGGCTTTGCACTCATGAGTGATCCCTGACAGTTCTCAACAGACCACATGTGATACTAGATTCTCCCAAGATCAGCACTATACAAGGCAAGCTCACTTTAAACGTTGCCATGGCTCTCCGGTCTCAGAACATTTTCTATAAGATGGTTTTAGAATTTGAAATTGCAATTGTAACCCAGGTAATATTTATTTTTGAGAATCACTGCAAAAGTTAATGAAGTTTAAAGTCAAAAGGGGCATTGTGTCAGAAATGTACTTAATAAAAATAAAACATTTGAAGACACCCATATAAATGAAAGCAATCTTTGGGTGCCATAATATACATTGGTGGAGGATAATTATGAATGAACAAGCAGGAAATAGCATTAGAAAGAGAAAGTACTCTGGTTCTCCTCCCAGGTCACATGTTAAGCACTATTTGGAAACTTCTAGAAAATTTATACCTGTACTTTGTATACACATGTACTACCTTTTAAAGAGCCTGTATTGGGAATTCTAAGTTTTAAAAAAATAACTACATGGGTGATTCTATTATAAAACAGGGATTGTGAACCACTATTTCTAAAAAGGTCAGCAGATTAATAAAACATAACCAAAAAATTCACAGAAAACTGTGAAGGTGAGTTTTAAAGAGGCTGAATCCAGCCTTTTACACACTAAGAATAAGAATAAAGAATTTGCTTCCTTTCATAAGCCACTTCTGATTCCCTGGATGTTGTTTGGTGCAGAAGGATTCAGAAGCCACATCCAGAACTGGCAAGAAAATTGTTTCATGATGCATTAGAGATGTTTTTCACGGGGAAATGGAGTGAGAAATGGTGTTACCTGTTTCATGAATTTATCACCCAGGACCACGTAGTCACATATCTGAGATCAGACTATTTTTAGCCTCATTAATGCCAGGTCTAAACTGAAAGCAATTTATAATTCACCCTCACCCTGATAATACCACCAGGGACTCTTGAATAGTTCTTCTTGGATTCCTTCCCTCCTAGTCTTTTCTACTGGCAAATTTTCAACCTTCTAGCTGAGAAATAATGTTGTCTCCTTAGCAAGTATATTAAAAAAATAAGTAGGATTTTATGATAACACGTTTGCACTAGTATTAACATAACTACTTCTGTTTTGTTATTTAGGGGAGAAGACTTGAGCCACATCCAGACATGCTCAGAAGCTAATCTTGGCTCTGTGCTCAGCAATGCCTCCTAGTGGTGCTCAGAAGGCCAAAAGTGGTACCCAGGATGGAAATAGCGTCAACTCTATTGCAAGTCAAGGGCCCTAAATTCTACTGTTTCTCTAAGGTCATTTCTAGTTGTTATGTTTTTTATTGAAAGTTTATGGTCCCCTGTACCTACCAGGAGCTATTTCTGAGCAGATAGCCAGGAGTAACCCCTGAGCACCGCTGGATGTTACCCCCCAAAAAAAAAGAAAGTTTATATAAAAGTAATGGTTTCAAAATTGTCCATAATACAGTTGCTTTATTTTCACATTTAAAACTTTTATGATTGAATTCAGTCATACAATATCCAATATCCCCCACCAGTACTTATTTCCCACTACCAATGTACTAATGTTCCTAGTTTTCCTCTTGTCCTTGCCCCTGTTGCCTCTGTATAATTTTTTCTCTCTTTTTCTCTCTCTGTTTATTTTTATTTAGACTCTATGGTTTTTCAATACTGTTACTGAAGCGGAACAAGCCTTTAGCTCCTTTCAGCACAAGTCTTCTCCAAAGTGATAATTTTGAACTATTTTTTTAAAAATAATATCTTTATGTAAATCGTGATTACAAACATGATTGTAGTTGGGTTTCAATCATAAAAAGAACATGCCATCCCTTCATCAGCGCAACATTCTTATCACCAATGCCCCCATCTCATTGTTGGCCCAGTGTTCCCTTTTCTACCCTACCTGCAATCCCCACTCATTTGTTTCAAGCTTCCTCCCATGGATTGGTCCTCTTGGTCCTCATCTCTATTGTTCCTGGATATTATTCCCATACTAACTTTTATTTTTCTTAGATTCCCAAAATGAGTGAGATTATGCTATATATCTCCCCTCTAATTCATTTTACTCAGCATAATACTTTTCATGTCTATCAGCAAATTCCATGGTTTTATTTACAGTTTGATATACACTGATCCACCTTGCCACCAATAAAGTGCTTATGAAATTGGTGTTATATCTAGTCCATCTTTTCATTCACCCCTTCAGTGTCCACCTAATGCTTTAGTTGAACAAGCCCAGATCAAGCAATTTTTATAATGAAGCCACATTCAATTCTTATTCTGCTGCTTTATTATTTTGTCCTAATTTCAGGCCCTGTGCAGCTTACTCTTGGTATTGTTATTCTTGGTACAGTCCTTATTTTGTAGGGAGAGAAAAGGAATTTCCCAAGAGATGTTCAGGAAATCTAGAGGACACTACAGATGATGATATATTGCACAACCTCTAAGTTATAAAAATAGGGGGCCCCAATGATGCTCCAATACCCTAAGGTTACTAGAATTGAGTAGGGTTTCATACATGCAAAACATAGGCTTTAAACTCTGTACAAACTCTTGGTTCACTTCCTTCTTCCTGTAATTCCAAAGCATACATCTAATATCAAGGTAACATTGATGACAGAAGGTAAATCTCTGATTTATTGCAATGACCTCACTATACTCTTACAAGGTAAAAACTAAATTAAGATCAAATCATTGAATTATAGAAAAAATACTATTCTTTCAGCAATTACTTTGCAGATGAATGGTTTACTTGAAAGGAAGCTAACCTTAAAAAACATTTAAAATAATAGGTGAGTCCATTAGCTTATCCTAAAAGCAATTCTACTTTCAGATAAAAAATCTTTTTAAAATTTGTCTGGTATCTACTTCCAATTCACTGAGATATTATGTGAGTATATTTATAGTTTAACTGTAGCTGCAGGTGTCTTATTTTTTACTTCAGAGGCAAGAAATCTTTTACTATTTTTATTACTATATCTTGACTTTAAGTCACTTTTCTTATAATTAAAATTTTCTTAGAGTTGGCTAAGACTACAAAAGAATGAAATTAATATGTAATTCATATATACAAATAAAGTATAAGATAGTAATAAGAATGGATAAAATAAGACATTTTACAGGAACTTAATTCTCATGAGCATTCTATACATTTTTCAAGTTGCAAGTAATTAAAATTTTCATCATTTGGTCTTAGATTTTCTTTGAATTTAACAGACATTCTAAAACACAGATTATATATCTCTATATAAAATATGTATATTGGCTTTATAGGTAATCATAAATAAATAATTGAACTATGACATGGATTCCAGCAGTTCATTTTTAAAGACTTTCCAATAATTTTAAAACTGTATCTTGCTTGATTAAAATACAAAACCTTCAAGTTTTTAAACTAAGAAATACAAATTATTCAAGTAAAGTGTGCATACAGAAATCCTTTTCTTTAATCTTTAATTTCCTATATCTCCACTGGGACAATTGGACAAAGTTTTGCAGAAAAGTGGTGTACAAGACATTTGACTGATGGTATATAGGAGGCAAAGGATGAGTGCAAGAGAGATGAGATAGTCTAGTAATTGGATACTTGGTTTATACATAGTCTATTGGGTTCAATCCCTAGCACCTCCAAGGATCCAATGAGCTCTCTCTACCAGTAGTGAACTCATAGTGCAAAGCCAGATATGTTAGAGCACTGCTAGATGTGGACCCATGCCCCGCTAAAAAAGGCAAAGGGATGACTTATTTGGGATTGTTTTCGAAGAGGCTTCAACCTCTGAAGAGGTTTCAATAAGAAATACTACCATTACATTGGTGGTGGAAAAATAGCACTGGTGAAGGGGCGTGCTCTGTTTTTTTTTTTTAATGTTCTGATATGTTTTTGGTTTGTTTGTTTTGTGTATATATATGTATATATATATATATATATATATATATATATATATATATAAAACACTAATACCCAACTAAAACATGCTTGTAATCATGGTGCTTAAATAAAGATATTTATCAAAAAAATAAACATAAAAAACACTGCCATACCAAAATCCATTTCAGTCACAGAAAATTAGAAAAACATAGGGAAAATATAAAGAAGGTAAATATTTAACAATATTATAAACTTTTCCAATGCAAAGAAATCAACATTTTTCTCAATTAAAATATGCCCATTTCGGGGCCCGGGACATAGCATGGAGGTAAGGCCTGTGCCTTTCATGCAAAAGGTTATCGGTTCGAATCCCGGTGCCCCATATAGTCCCCCGTGCCTGCCAGGAGCAATTTCTGAGCATGGAGCCAGGAGTAACCCCTGAGCACTGCTGGGTGTGACCCAAAAACCAAAATATATATATATATATATATGCCCATTTCAAAGTCTATACTAATTGTTCATATTAGATATGCCTAAATGTATTCTACAGAGACATGAAATAATCTTTCTTAGCCTCTTGTCTTAATTTTAGTATTTTTTAAATTCTGCTCTTAATTTATTAAAGTAAGGCAATATTCATGAGGTTAAGGAGATAGTATAAGAATCCAGAATTGAATATGCTTCCTAAAATACTGTCACTTTGTTTAAATTTCAAGAACTATAGAGGAATCCCCCAAGTACCGAAAAAGGTAATTTCTGAGCAAAAGTCAGGAGTAGATCCTAAGTAACAGAGTCAAAGTTAATAGATAATTAAGACAAATTATTAGAGAAATAAATTAAGAAATAGTATAAGGGATTATTTTTAATGTCTTTTATATTTTGCTTCCTCATCTTTCAGCTCTATATAATGCCATCAGACTATTTCACTTCCCTGATTCCTACTGGGTTGTTTTAAAGTAATAAATATTGATTATTACTGATAAACTATCCTTAGTCGGAATAAATCATAATATTATCTCCTAGCTGATAATCCTTAATAGAATTAAAACAGAGTACAGATATGTCCTTAAACATAATTTATCTACATAAATATGAGAAAAAGAGACCCACACTAGAAGGGATCTAGAAATTGTTAGGACTCTTTATCAGAGCAATAATTTGGAGGAACATAGAGAAAAACATTGACTTTTGCAAGGTCTGTCACATGGTTCTCAGCTACCCAGTGTTAAATCCAAACTATACAGATTTCAGAGAAGAAGAAATTTATCAGGTAGGGCATTAACCTGGTTTTATTCTCAGAACCCCATGTTGTCCCTTAGCATCAATTCAGTGTAGAGCCTGAAGTAACTGATGGACATCTCCAGGTGTGTCCCCAAACAAAACCCAAACTGCACAGACCAATTCCCTCTTTGATTTGTCACACTGGCATATACATTCTAAGAAACTATTATAAAATTAAAGATAACAAAATAATGCTGTAAAACAGAAGTCAAAAAATTCTTTGAGGGGCCAGCGTGGTGGCGCTAGAGGTAAGGTGTCTGCCTTGCAAGCGCTAGTCAAGGAAAGATTGCGACCGCGGTTCCCCCAAGCCAGGGGCAATTTTTGAGCGCTTATCCAGGAGTAACCCCTGTGCATCAAACGGGTGTGGCCCGAAAAACCAAAAAAAAAATTCCTTGTAACAGAATTGGTGTATAAATCTGTCCTAATTCAGACCTCATTGTGTGACTCTGAAATCACCTGCTTTCTCCAACTTAGTTCTGTCTAAGTGACAAATAAGTGATCCGCTGTCTTTCCTAAATTAACTAGAGAAAGAATCATAGTAAATGCCTCCCAACCAGGTGCCTTAATGAGATAATTGAACAACTAGATCCCATAGATGAAGTGATTATTGGTGCTGAGATACTTGCAATTTAGTAGAAAAGGACCTAGGAAAAGTGGCCTCTGAAACCACAGGAAAGGTTCACGTTTAATTCTTTAAATAGTGTTAAGGCAAAAGAGCCAGTGGAAGCCATTCCACAGAGCACAAGTAATAAATTGAAACTCTTAAGATTGTGAGACAAGAAAGATATCAAAGAGGGGAGCACCAGCCACCAGCCTAGCATGATGTGGACCCAGGTTCAATCCCCAGCACCACATATAATAATTTCCTGAATTCCACCAGAAGTAATCTCAGAGCACAGAGCTAGGAGGAAGCTCAGAGCACCACAATAAGAAATTTCCGAGTGCATAGCCAGAATTTTACCCTAAATATTACTGGACATTTTGTCAAAATTTTAATTTTGGGCCACACCCAGTGACTCCCAGGGGCCGCTCCTAACTATGCTCTCAAAAATCACTCCTGGCTTGGGTGACCATATGGGATGCCGGGGATCTAATGAGGTCTGTTCTGGGTCATCCGCATGCAAAGCAAATGCCCTACCACTATGTCATTGCTCCGGCGCCCTAAATAGAGTTTCCTTTAAATTATATTTTAATAAGTTTTCTGGAAGAGGTCCTTTACATTTTGTACCTATCAGTTTCCCATTTTTATTGAGGATAATGACTTATATTGAACATACATTATGTGGCAGAATTAAATGATGATCAAAACGAAATAGCCAAGAGGCCATATCTTACTACCAGGAAAGAGTTTGATCCTTTGGTCTATGATTGATGACAGAGGAATATGAAATAAATCAAATGAGCATAACCGCACACAAAGGTATTTTCTTCTACCCAAGGATACTGTTTTCAGAATGATTTTCTTCCCCATTGGTTAAATAGTTAAAGTAAGATTAAATGTTGACAGTGGAGTAAGCTGCATGTTGGTTTAAGGAGGTAGGTTTCTTCCACTAGATCCTGTCACTGCCTTTTCCTGGCTCATGAAGGCTCATTCTCTGGAGGACGCTGTTCATCTTCTGAAACTTCAAACCCAACAATAAGGGATGGAGGCTGAAATAAATGAATAATGATAGCCAAAGCAACAAAATTAAATTTAATAAAAATGAGGCAGTTTTTTTTAGGCAATAGAGGTCACATTCAACAGTGTATATCCCCAAGCAGTCTTAAAGAGACTTGGTGGAAAATAAAGGTGGGCATAACTAATTAGAGCTGGAGGAAGGGGGGTGGTTGTCAGACAGACCCTTAAATAAAATGTCTACTTGCTGGAAAACTAGGGCTTAGGACTTACTGCCACACAGACAATGCTCTATCTTTCAGTACAATCGCTCCAGATCAATAAAAGTTCATAGCAAACCTTCTCAGGGGAACAAGCAACTTTGCAATTACAATCTTGATATTTATCTTCCTTTTAAAAGAAATACAATGCAAGTGATCATGGCTTAAATGAAGTGTGGTAAGTTGTTCCCAAGCATGGTCATTGTGTAATGCTTAATGTACCTTAAAAAAAAAAAAAAAGAAGAAGCTTAAAACCAGGTCCCTATACATCTGCCAACAAGAAAAAAGTGTTGAATTTAAATTCCATCCTAAATTGTCTCCAGTCTTAAAGATTATACTATGTCATGGTCGTCTATAATTTCATCCTTAAATAATGTTACACAGGTAGGAGATTATAAAAAACTTCTTTAGTAATGAACAGTTCATATTTAGAAAGCTTATTCAGGGCAAGAGCGATAGCATAGGCAGGTGTCAAAGCACTGGGCTGGCTCCAGTTTGACCAAGGCACTGCACCCAGTCCCCAAGTGCCAGCAGGAAAGATGGGTAAATCCCAATATTGTATGGTCTTTTCCATTGTCCACCATTTTTTCACAGATATAAACTTCACCCTCATTTTTTTAAATTGCACCTTGAGTTAAAATAGAGAAAAGACAACTATAAGTAACATGTAGTATTTAATCTTGTAAAAAGTTGCTCTGACAAATTAGTTTAAATGCAGAGGACTCAGATGTTGCTCACAGACTACAATGTTGAGCTAAGGATGATAAAGACCATTGTTAAAAGGGAATATTAGAATATAGAATTGGATTTAATTGCTGCGTTGGTTCTGCTCACCTGGATATGAAGGTGCATGGTTTCTCTTCACTGAGCTACAGCCTACCCTAGCCATGTTCGTACGCAATATATATATCCTATTACCAATCCTAACCATTTGTCTGATGCAACTTTGTACTAAGTATTGATAGTTTTAAAAATAAACTACCCAGATATAAGAATTTCCTAAAGTCCCCATAAAAAGGGGACCTCTGAGCCCATTGGGGTCACCATTTTCTTAGGAGGCGATTGACCCCTGTATGCTGCAATAGAGCTCCCTTGAGTTCTTGTCATGCTGTCTGTCTACTTCCATCTCTGTGGGAAGGTTTTTGAGTAGTCCGTATTTAACACATCACCCCATGGTATGGGCAGGAGGCATTTGGGATAGGCACTGGACAAGTCTGATTTTTAGAGGCCTCTACATATACTTTCTCCTACAAGGATCCCAACTCTACATACAGAGGAGGATTCTTATTTTATACACTGAAGCCAGCACATTCCACTGGTGGTTTACACTTGCCTGAAGCTTTCCTAAAACTAGTTTGTAGCACTGGAAACAATATGTCAAAGACAAGGCCAGGGGCAGGGAGGAAATGACCCTGAGAGCTAGAGTAGAGGATTTGTAGACCCAAAACCCTGAATTTGAGCCAATGTTCTATAGCACTGAGCAGTGATTCTGATTGTTTGGATTGGGCTCAGACCCTCAAATGTTGACTGGGAACACACACAAATGCATATATAATGTATTTTAACTTCTTAACACACACACAAACACACACACTCAACAAGATCTGTTGATGTGAATATGGACTTCTCATGTCTTTATCTAATATAAGTCGCTGGGGAACTCTGATAAATTTGAATTAACACATTCCCATTAAAGAAAAACCAACAGCAGCATTCATTGGGTTAATACATCCCCTTTAATAGTTAAAGACAAACAAACAGCAGCATTCATGGGGGTGAGGTAAACTTAAGTGCATAGTGATATGGGGATGGGGAAACCTCACAATGGGCCGAAAAAACCCCTTGGGAAAATAACATCTCATGGTCCTTACGGCCACTTCTTACTATTGGACCTAACTCTAATACTGCACAGCCAGGGTGTCATACCAGGCATGCACCCCACTTTCAGCAGCATAGATTTCTGCTCTGGATCCTACTAACTAGAATCCTTCAACAGCCCAGAATTTAAATTTATATTAAATGTATATAAAATCACTTTTCCCCGCTCCTTTCCAGCCCATGTCTGTTCCATTCCACACTCTGTGAGCACCAGGTACAAGTCAAATTCTCCTTCCCTGGAAGCTGCCTTTAGTGGGGAACCTGCAAGGCAATGTTGCATCATCCCACAGAGAGACCTCATGCACATGAACGCCCTATATTTATACTCTCCACCGTCTTCAGCCTCCCATTCCTGCTCCAGACATTCCAGGGAAGTCACAGTTGCATATTGCCAACTGTGCCTACCAACTGCCCTTCCAGGTAACTAACTCATCTTCCTTTCTTTCTGTTGGGGTGAAGGTGAGAAACAAGGTTTCCTTAGTCATGATCTGACACTGATCATGGAAGAAAAAGTCTGAAAGGTTCCAGAAATTCATGGTATTTCCATTTTTCATGGGGTGCAAAGAATTGAATGGATGAGCAGATGCAAGAAAGGACAAGTTGGGGTATAGTATTGAATGGATCAAATAGGATCCAGAGGAAAACACAGGGCTGGTGGAAAACATTTCACCCTACCCCCTACCCCAGAAGGGAGCTGGGACTCTCTGGGTGAGAACAGTCATGGTAACTGCAGCGCTGACAGGGAGTGAGTGTGGTGGCTACAGATCTGAGAAGAAAATCATGAATTTCCTCTGGATGGGAAATGTAATTTCATAAGAACATCTTGGTGGAGAAGAGAAAACTGATGGTAGCTGTGAAGACCCTGATGTTAAAATCATCAGTGGCCATGAATTTATTGTAAAAATAGAATATGTGTTACCTTCAGGAACAATACAAGCCATGATGAGGAGCCAAAGTCAGTTTGCTGAAAATGAAATTCCATTTCGTAGAGATTCCTTCAGATATGCAAGATCAAACGTGCAAGGATTTTTGCCTAGAAAATTCAGTCTAACAACTCAAGCTGAATTCCTATGGTCCTCAGAAATGAAAGCTTCAGAATCTTACTTTTGTCACTATCTCTTACCTCCCTCTACCGTCCATCTCCCAGTCCTGTCTCCTGTCTCTAAATATGTCAGTGTCACTATACTGTCCAAAGTTGTCCTCCACCTAATCAGAGGATCTCTGGTCTTTGAACTATACCAGAGTGTTTTGTTTTTTTATTTTTTTGGTTTTTGGGTCACACCCGGCAGTGCTCAGGGGTTACTCCTGGCTCCATGCTCTGAAATTGCTCCTGGCAGGCACGGGGGACCATATGGGGCACCGGGATTCGAACAGATGACCTTTTGCATGAAAGGCAAACGCCTTACCTCCATGCTATCTCCCGGGCCTCTATACCAGAGTTTTTATGATATGGAATCAACATGATGGTACAGTAGGGAGGGTGCTTTCTTGCATGTTTCTGACCAAGGTTTGATCCTCCACATACCATATGGTCCATTGACCACCTGTAGGAGTGATTCCTGAGCACAGAGCAAGAGGTAAGCTCTGAGCTATTTGCCAGTTACAACCCAAACAAACTCACACATAAAAGAAGAAAAGAGAAATTGCATTTATAGGATCTGACAGTTCTAACAATACAATATACTTTGCAACACAAAGAACAAAAACAGAGGAAAATATTCACAAGGATATTAGACATTCAAATGACACATTTAAGATATCATATGATACTGAAGAGGATTCAGGGATCAACTCCATTCATGGCCTCTCCAACACCACCTAAGCACCTTTAGGTTTGGTCCAAATATTCCATCAAACCTTTCAAAAGAAGAGGAAATTTTACCTTGTTCTCTTTCTTTGCATCTTTGTTCTCAAAATTAAAAAAATAAAAAATAAATAAAAAAAAGAAGAGGAAATAATTAAATCATCCAAATGAGCAAAGGAAGCTGTATTCTGGAGATCAACATTTTTCCAGGAAATATGGAAATATCTTTCTCAGACTAATTACAGATAACACTTATGCATGCACATACATTTTTATATGATAGTACAGTGAGGAATTTCCATTTCAGTAAACAGAAACTCTCAGCATCTATTTTTTATTTCTTAGTATTCCATTGTTGAATTTTCAATGATTGAATTGAAAAATCTTTCATTCCTCAAAATCGCTGTTATTTTTCCACCCCCAACTATATTAAACATTGCTGAGAAACACCCCCTCACACACACCCCCCACACACACAATTAGCTGGTTTTCTCACTGAAGGACACTTCTATAAAAGGAAGTTCTTGTCTTATCACACATTATATCTACCTCTTACATTTTGATCAATATTGCATTGTAAAAATTATTCAAGTTGTACCCTGATCAACTATGTATACATGTCTGTTTCCCTACATTGTGGCTGCCTTTTCACACTATATATTTTTGTATTTAATACTAGACAAGAAGCAAAGAAAGGGCTTTGCCTTCCTAACTTCATCAAACTGTAAAATCAGTATCTCATTAACCTTTATTACTACTGAGGACTCAAAATAGCTTTTGCTGCTTAAATCCACCTTAACCCTCTCTTCATCCATGACCTGAGCATTCCCAAATTTATTCTACACCCCTGTTCCCCATTTGCTGGCAAGAAAGAGGTCTAAGAAAATTACACATTAACTAGTAACAGAGAAGAAAGAAATAACACTGCTGAATTTTTTTTGTTTGTTTTTTGGGTCACACCCAGCAGTACTCAGGGATTACTCCTGGCTCCATGCTCAGAAATTGCTCCTGGCAGGCACGGGGGACCATATGGGGCACCGGGATTCAAACCGATGACCTTTTGCATGAAAGGCAAATGCCTTACCTCCATGCTATCTCTGGGCCCCTAACACTGCTGAATTAAAAAAAAAAACTACCAAAATAGAAACATTTGTAGTTATTTGCATCCATGAAGGATATTTTTGATTAACACTACATTCCTTTTCTGGGTACCAATATTATTTGACCTATGTATATATAACAGTCTGGACTTGTTAATATAGTGTTTGCCACAGATATTAAATACTTCCATTATCACTCATTACAATCCATCTATGCATGGATAGGCCTATTTCTAGACTCTGATTCTTTCCAATATCATGCAACTTTAATTTGTAAAGGCCTGTAAGGATTCTTAATATTAACAAGAGCAAAAGAAAAAAAATCCTCCTCCAATATATCCTGTCAGTACTTCAACTGTTTTACTTCATCTTTTCAGAGATCTTTAATCCTTTCCAACTAATTTTAAAAGCCCAAGTATGATTCTCCTTGGTTTTACACTGAAAGCAAAGATCAATTTTAGAGATTCATATCCTGGATGTCAGTCCGTTTATTCAAAGACTGTAACAGAGCAGCAAATGTAAAGAAATAGTTCGTACACAAAAGAAATAGTTCCAGAATCTGCATCATTATGACTTTTATTTATCACAGTAAATCCATCAAGGTGGCATTTTTATTTTTGTCAATTTTCAGATAAAGAAACTACAGTGCAGAAATTTTAAATAAAAATCAACAAATAATCAGCAAACACTGGAATCTGGGGAAGAATTTGGAGAGAGGGAACATGTTTTGCACATGTGCCTTCATTCCAATCAGGTTTGAATCATCACTTTTGATTTTTCTTTATTTGGAACCAAACAGTGTCTCGTTCAATCACCTTTCACATATACTTTAGTTTCAGCTGCCGTTCCTAATTACTGCATTTCCTTAGTCTATGTTAACAGCATTATTAATATTATCAATTATTTACTTGGTCAAAGGCAACTTTATTGAATGTCTACGATTTCTAATTAGATTTATTTGATTTAGGCCTGCAAACCATTATTATAATTTATAAAAACAATAATGTGGTTTCGTGGCTTCCAATTTTAGACTCCAGAATATTTTGATTTTATAATTTGATATCTAATAATCCTAAAACAATTTTGAGAGTCTTATTTGCTATATAAATCAAATTAAATTATTTTAATGGTGACTTTTTTCAATTTGGTTGGTATTCATCATCTTGGTTTATAAAATTAATCAGAAATATGCCTTCTTTTTGCTACACTTTTCATGAGTTAAGGTAGTCAGGTCTCCTTGAATATTGAAAAAATTCAGTAACAAGTTTTCCCTGATATTGTAACATTAGATTTAGGACAGTTCAACAATAGCAGACATATTATTAAATTTTACTCTTTTTGGGGGGGATTTAAGCCCAAAATTACATATTTAAAAGATCCCCTCTCTGTTGATTTTATGTATCTTTGCATTCTATAAATCATTTATTCAAGAAATAAATTTTTGGATTTCATTTCTGCAGTTCTTGTATATATCCCTTTGGTATTAATAAATGATTCATTACTTTCCTCCATACTCTTGTATATAGATTTTAGTACATTTAATTAGTTAATTCACATTTACTTTGATCACTGATAATGAAATTATTAGTGATTATATAAAGAGAAAATTTCCATTTTGGTGTATTCTCTGTTGTTTGGATCACAATCTTCCATGTGGACTTTATTACACCCTCTCTGACACTCTTCATTTTAAATTAAACTATTTTACTAAAACAATATGATATTAATTTGCTCTACATCCAAAGATTTTGTATGTATAAAATAATACTATATTTAAAAAAATTCTAGAATTAAAGTTTCAGATTATTTGTGAACTCTTTATACCCAAATCTTTTACACTGTTCTACTCCAGAGACTGTTAACATATTATCAAATTTTAAATTTTATTGAGACCTTTTTTATAACGATGTGCTTGGTCAAGCTCAGGGCAACATTAATGGGCAACATAGTTTCTTAAAAACAAACTTTTGATTACTACTTGTGTACTACAAAATTTCTACTGATTGATGGGCTAATCGTATACCTTATTATATCAGTAAAGTTATACTGGTCATATTTTATTTATTTTTTTTGCTCTTTGAGCCACACCTGGTGATGTTCAGGAGTTACTCCTGGCTATGTACTCAGAAATAGCTCCTGGTCTGGGGGTGCCATATGGGATACTAGTAGATCAAATCATGGTCTACCCTAGGCTAGCGCACTCAAGGCAAATGCGCTACCAATGCACCACTGCTTCGGCTCCCATAATCCAACTTTTTAAAAATTAAAGACTGATAAATTCAGTGTATATATCTCTTGCTTTTTCTTTATAAAATTACATCTTGTTACTTATTTTAATATGATATCATATTTTAAATGATAAGGAATGAGAGACATAATAGGAACATTTATATTTTAGTGACAATTTTGAGATTTCAAAACCTAATCAAAATTTTTGTATCTTTACTATATAAGTAAAATATATGTTTTGAAAAGATCTATCATCTTTATACATGGTAATAATTAAAAGTACATAAGAAAAACTGATCAAGAGATCAAAGACTACTTTAAATAAAAAATAACGTAATGAGATAGGTAGGATAATTCCTGAAGAGAACAAATTACACATTTTACTGGTCACATATTTGTTATTTACATCACCTAATAATAAACATGCCTGAGTATATAAAGTGTTTATAGCTTGCTTATTCTTTAAACCACAAAACAGAAAGCCTAAGAATTCATTCATATTTAATCTTATATAATGTGATGATTATTTGATGAATGTTCATTTCCAACACTGTTCTGGAGCACAGAAAAGCTATTGTTCTGCAAAGCATGTAGCTAATTAAAGAATATTTAACATTCACTCAGCTCAAGACATACATACATATTGTGATCCTCCCAAAATGTAATAAATGCATCTAACTAGCAAGCTGCTGAGCTACGATTAATGGGGATGAAAATAAAAATCCACTAATGCAGATAATTTTCTCGAGTCCTACAATCTATGCCAGAGCTTTTGTTCTAGAGAAAAGCATATATGGAGTTACTGTCCATGAAATGAGTTAAAACGCAATAGCGTCATGATACCCAACTCCTAATGGACACCTAGGTGCAAATTTGGCCAGCACATGAACAGAAAATTTTGTTTTTTCTTCACTGGGAAAGTGACTGGAGAAGCAACTATGGACATTGATCTTATTTTCCCAGAAAAAGTGAGAAAGTACTTTTATATTTTTCTCTTCACATAGGAATTGTGGTATTCACAGAGAAAAAAAATTTCACATCTACCTTCATGATATTATCAATGTTCAAAGCCAAGACTCAGCCTTGGTTTGGGCTAAATCCCTGTGTGTCCCACTCACTAGGTAGAAGAGTTGAGAAAACCTTGGAACGCCTTAGAAATATTGCCCAGTCAAGTCAAACCTCAAAAATATCACTACTGGGGGAAAATGGCACAAAGAGACCAGCTCTGGCCTAATTCTCAGCATCATATTATTCCTAAACACTCTCGGACTTCATCCCCAAACTCTAAGCCATAAGGTATTCCTTGAACTAGGAGAGGCCAAAAACAAAAATCCAGTTGCACTGAGTGAGTCACACTCAAGTGTCCCAGAACATGGATCTCTTATCTTTTATCTGTGTGCTAAGAATTCTTACTCAAATGTGTGTGTGTGTGTGTGTGTGTGTGTGTGAGAGAGAGAGAGAGAGAGAGAGAGAGAGAGAGAGAGATCTTAATTGAAAACCTCAAGTAGTAAGCAGGCAGGACATTTGTTTTACACAAGGGGCAAACTCAGAGTCGATCTCCAGAATCACATATGGGTTCCAAGCACTATCAGGAGTGATCCTGGGTTCCAGATTCAGAATAAGTCCTGAGCACTATTAGCTGTTGCCCAAACACTTAGAAACAATTTTTTCAGTGATTTCTTCATAACTGCTTTCACTGGTAAAAATTCAGCAACTCTGCCAAATAGGATCTACAGAGGTTAACCCAATTTTTTTATAATAATAATAATTTTTATTTTGACCAGAGTGGATTGCATATCTTTTACAGTACTATTCCTGACACAGGCTAAAGGGTGAGTCCAAATCTAACCCAGGGATCTCTACCAAGGTAGCCATTTTTATTGTTGTTATTATGATCTCCTGATATCTACCCAAATTTTGTCCTATTTCTGATTTCTATGCATGTGACTATTTTGTCAAATGGCTTCTGGGGGACTAGTACAGCTCATCAGGAAGTGTGAAATCAACATACCTTTAAGAACTCTCCCGCCTGTGTTCTTGGAATAGGAGACCGGGTATATAACCTGTGACTTTGACTTCTTAAAAGTTCATATCTACACTCAGCCCAAAGAGAAAATCAAGAATTTCTTGTGTTGGACTATCCAATGAACAAAACCAGGTTGAAAAATTGGGAGGAACATCTGAAAAAAAAATAGAAGTCTGGAACAACACAGACTCAGGTTATAGAAGAATGTCTTTGCCTTTCAAAGCACTGTGGATCTATGCAGTGGTCTTCAAACTACGGCCCGTGGGCAAAATACTGTACTTGTTCCCATTTTGTTTCTTCACTTCAAAATAAGATATTTGCAGTGTGCATAGGAATTTGTTCATAGTTTTTTTGTTTTTATGATAGTCCGGCCTCCAACGAACTGAGGAACAGTTTAAAAAGTTTGAGGACCCCTGAGAGCATGTGGAATTCTTTGGAAAATAGCAGAAGTTCAGGGACAATGGAAGTGCAATGGCTTAATGACCAAATGGAAGAATTTGTTTTGATCAAACAATGCTAGCGAAATCAAGTGTAGCTTAACGTCACAAAGAAATAATTCATTTCTAATGGCATCCACTTATTTTAATGACATGAACATAAATGATAATGCAATGGCAGTGAGAAAAATATATATAGAATATAAAATGTTAGAGTCTTATTATTTCCATGATTTGTATTGAAACTCTGTCTCAGTAAACAATAACTATTTTGAGGGCTTTGGGGATGGGTTGCTTAGTAGGATACATCTTGTGGTGCTTTTTCCTAGCTCTGTGTCACCTTTAAGTGACTTTAAGTCACCCTTAAGTGACTCTATGTGATGTTGAGGACATAAACAGGCCTTAGCTGTAACACAAAGCAAGTGCCTTCTTTCAGTCCTGTACCATTTTTATGAAAACAAAATATTAAAAATGTATATTTCCTGGGTTATGTCTCTTATTACTATTGCACTCTAGAAATTCTCACAAATGCAATCAGGACATTTTCATAATTTGTTCTCAGTTGCTAAATTTGAGAACTGTGGTTGTTTTCTATTAGGTTCAAGTGTTGATATATATTTATTGTTCATTATTTTCAATATCATACTCAACCAAGTGCTTATAAAACAAATAATCATGAAGCCAAGGACACAATCAGTGGATAAAAATACCAGGATGAAGAAATATCAATAAAGGAAGTAAAGAGTATGTCCTCTTCAGTAAGTATAAATAAAGGGGAAAGGAGTGATTAGATGATCAGGAGAAGAAACTGTGTTTCTTTCTGTATAAGAGTGTAGGGGGTATTAAACCAGGGTCACCAGGTCTGAGTTAGAGATACATTGAAGAAAACAGTCCAGATGCAAAAGAAAAAATAATGTGGCAAAAATACTTCATTTAAAAAAAGAAACGTGTCCTAAAGTTCAGGTAACACTTTTAATATCTAGAAGAGGGTTATCATAGTACAGCAGGTAGAGTAGTACTAACTTGGGTCCAATCCCTGGCACCCCATATGATCCCCGAAGGTCACCAGCACAGAACCAAGAGTAAGCCCTGAATACTGCCAGGTGAAGCACCCCAATCTAACTATATAAGTAAATATCTATAACAGTAGGAATCTCTCCTAACTTTTGAGGGTCATTTTGAAGCATTTTCTAAAGTGCCATTGTTGTCTCCAGAAAAAGAAAACAGATATGTTGAAAAAAATCATGTGTGTGTGTGTGTGTGTGTGTGTGTGTGTGTGTGTGTGTGTGCTCTCGCGGTTTATAAGAATCAGGTAATTGCAGGCAAGAGCACACATAAAAAATTTGAAGCTGTTTGGAGGAAAATAGTTGAAGGCATTCAAGCCTTGACCACTTAATGCCCCAAATCACCAGTTATCATTTGTGTTTATTTTTTCTTTAAATGAGGTAGACTGAGATAGCAGGAGACTCAGGCAATGGCCCTCATGATCACTTTAGCCTAATTGGAATTTATGCCAACCTGCAGCCTCTAGGGTTCTCTAGTTGAGAAAGTGCGTGTTTTCAGGTAATGAGAAAGAAAAGAACACTGGAAACTGAACTAACGGGAGAATTTCAGAACCAACTCATACTTCAGGCAAAGTGAAAGTGTCCCAAAAGCCTGAGATGGGCCACAGGTCCACACTTTACTGCAGCTTGAACCCCACACTTGGGGACTTTCCCTGCTTACTGCCACTCTTGGGGGAACAGCAGATTATGAAATTATTATGTTGAGAGCAGTGACAAACATAACTCATATCACAGAACTGTCTCTGATTTTCTATGCATGTAAAATCCTTACATATTCAATTTAAATGAGCACTTTACAATGAGCTAACCAATGGCAGTGAATCAGAATATACATATTTTTTCTTTATTATATCAAATATTATAGATAATTTACTCTAACTTATGGATCCTAGAAGTTTCTGCTATCATGCCGGATCCTTGAGATATCTTCTAAGCTGGGAGCCCCAAAATGCTTTTGGCAGAGTTTAGGGATTATAAAGGTCCAGAGAGTGAAGCCAAAACTCTTGCATGCAAAACAACTAAGCAATAAAATAGTGCATGTTCTCTAGTCCTCGGAGCAAATCTCTCTGATCCCCTTAATGATCTTTTAAAGGATTTAGTATTTCTTATTTTTTTCTTTTTGGGCCACACCCAGTGATGCTTAGGGGTTATTCCTGGCTATGCACTCAGAAATCACGCTGGCTTGGGCGACCATATGGGATGTCAGGGGATCAAACCACAGTCATTTTAGGTTAGCACGTGCAAGGCAAATACCCTATTGCTTGTGCCACGTCTCTGGCCTTAGAATTTCTATTCTGGTTAGTCTTCTATGTTCAGAGATAGGGTGAGCAAGTTGGCCTGCTGACAAGTAAACACTGGGATTTGTTTAAGTGTCAACTGTTTGAGAGCTCAAAATTATGGGGTTTATACACATGTAATAGAAAATCACATCTTAGTCTTGCTCTTCTAACTCCGAATTTCCCTTTGAACATATGTTTCTGTCTTTTCCACTCAGGCGAAATCTGTGTTTTCTCTTAATCTCCCCTCACATCTTTCTAAGTAAGTCACATTCAATAAAAACTTTTTTTTTAAATCACAGTCTTTGTTTCAGAGGATCAAAATTAACACCAGCAAGATTTGGGGAATACTACATAATTGTTTTCTACTGTCATAAAAATATAGCCCCCATATGGCCTTGCATAAATCTGTCAGTCACATTGATTCAATAATTGAACTTATCTTTGAAAAGCCCTGGAAAGACTGAGCCACATTTTAAAAATCAAGAAAACGGAAGCAGTAGAAATGAAAATGAGTAGCTTTTGATAATATCGTCCTAAAAATGACATTAAAAAAGTTCAAAACTACTAAGAAAACACAAATCTAATGAATAACTTCACTTAGTATGTGTGTTTAAAGTGATTTTAATTTTTTTTAATTTGAGAAAAATATCCAAACATAATAAATGGTTTATTTATGGAACTAAAAACCTATTTCGATAAAGTAATTCAAAAGTTTGGTGAAATTATGGTTAAATAATTGTAAATGAATTAATTGCAAAAACTAGAATACATGAATAAACATGCAAGTATATCATGTATATAGTATAAATAAGATGAAACATGTATAACTAATTGTAGTTATAGTTGCTACTATCAAAAGATCCATATTCCAAATTATTATCTAGTCATCTAAGAAATTATTTACTTAAGAAAAGCTAAAATAATGTTTAATTACTGCCAATTTGAGCATTAGTCCAAATTGTGTCAATTACTAAATATTATTGTTAGATCACTGATTAAAAAATAGCTTCCAACATTTCAAATGGCAAAATGCAAGATACAGCTTATAAATCATTTTCTTAGTATTCCTACACACTATATTTTTCCAAAGCCAGAAACAGACATTAATAATAAGACAACAGTTTTTATGATGCCATCTTAAGCATTGCTACAAATTTCTGTTCTTTTTTTAAAAAAAAGGAAGTTAAGAAACATTAAATAACCAAAATTACAAGATCATGAATATTTGAGAGAAAAGAACATTTTGGATTTTGGCAGTCTTGAGCTTTATATCTATGACAATACAATATCAAAATTAATTTTTTTCATGCAATGAACCACATGAGTCCCTCACAAGCACAGAACTTTCAATTAGTTAAGAACATCCTTTTATGAGAGCTATTGCATTATATTAATTATATTAAAGTCGAAAACATCCAGGCATGCTCTCTTGCACAGTAATTTTATTTTTGAGAATTTATTTTAAATCAATGCTTTTGAATGTCAGCAAAGATATAAACAATAATAAACCCTATCACTTAACATTTGCTTAGGTTATGAAAATCTAAAGAAAAAACATGGAAATAATATTTCCAAATATCTTCTGTTAAATTTGCACTGCACAAGTCAAGGCTAAGGTAGCAATACAGTGATTCTGTAGAAGAAACATATTTCATGACACAATTAATTTTGAATTTAAAAGAAATTCTTATAATAAATATATCCTAAACGTAAAATCTATGACAACAAATGTGTATAACAATATCTCTCATATATGTCTTATAGTATATTTCATACTTTACGGCATTATTACACTTAAGAATTATTTCAAATGTCAGAAAAAAAGAAATTCTAATTATGTATGGCAGAATGAAAGTAGTTATATGAATTAATTGCTTTAAAATACATAAATAACCATCTATCCTCTAGTGACTGACAAAATGAATTTCTGGTGAGAAATTAAATATAGTAACTGATGTCCAAAGATTCACACATGAAATTAACATTACAGAAATTAATGTTTCATGAAAATGTTACTTATATAGTGGAGAGCAAAATACAATAATAAATAAATAATGAATTTAAAGAAGACACTTCTAATTTAAACACTTTAAAAATTTTCATTTAACAATTCATATTTATTGAATTATATATTTTAGTTCCATGATCGTAAGCAACAAGAATTGTCAAAATACAAATGTCTTTCGTTAGAATAGTTTTCATAATACTGTTATTTAAAGTAGAAATTTGAATTTAGAATAACGAGAAAAAAACCCACCTAGCATTCTATTATTTACAGATCAAAATGTAGTTTACATGTAACCAAAAGCATAAATGAACCAAACAATCATAAAGATCCTTCAATAAAAAAAGAAAGTAAAAAACAAAATTCTGAATCTCAAGATTTCAAGCTGGTTTTGCAATGAAATTCACCCAAATTAGCTTTGGTATAAACTCTATTATTACTCTATCATTTCCATTATCCAGATTAATTTTTAAAAGTTATTCTTTTACTTACCTTTATCTTTTTAATATTTTTGCCCTTGCTTTTTTTTCTGCTCCAGATATTTTCAAGTTAGTTTAATAAAAGGGGGGTAATTTTTGTATTCTCCGTGTTCAGCTTGCAAATTGGTGACAGGAAGTTATCTGGGGAAAAGGTTGACTACATAGTACTTACAAAGAGACCAGCCTTAAAAGAGGACATTCCCCTGAAGCACATGACATTACAGTTTGGGTGCAATGTCTGTGCTAAGGCTATAGAGCACTCTGTTTATGGTTGATTGATGATGCATACCAGCATCAGGGAAGGGAAGAAGAAAGGAAAAGAAAGAAGAGAGGGGTTAGGAGAGAGGAGAGGGAGAAAGGAGAAGAGCGAGAAGGGAGAGGTAGATATGAGGGGATAAAAGGAGAGGAGAGGACAGGAGAGGAGCGGACAGAAGAGAACAGGAGAGGACAGAAGAGGAGAGGAGAGGAGAGGAAAGGACAGGAGAGGAGAGGAGGGGAGAGGAGAGGAAAAGAGGGTAGAGGACAGAAGAGGAGAGG
>PVKC010004638.1:0-35213 GCA_004027635.1 Crocidura indochinensis
CCACAGTTTCTTTAGCCATTCATCTGTTGAGGGGCATCTTGGTTGTTTCCAGAGTCTTGTTATGGTAAATAGTGCTGCAATAAATATAGGTGTAAGGAAGGGATTTTTGTATTGTATTTTTGTGTTCCTAGGCTATATTCCTAGGAGTGATATAGCTATGGGAGCTCAATTTCCAGTTTTTGGAGGAATTGCCATATCGTTTTTCAGAAAAGTTGAACTAGATGGCATTCCCACCAGCAGTGGATAAGAGTTCCTTTCTCTCTGCATCCCCGCCAGCACTGATTATTCCCATTCTTTGTGATCTGACCAAATCTCTGTGGTGTGAGGTGGTACCTCATAGTTGTTTTGTTTTGCATCTCCCTGATGGTTAGTGATGTGGAGCATTTTTTCATGTCTCTATTGGCCATTTGTATTTCTTCTTTATCTGTCCATTTCATGTGCTGTTCAATGACAGGGGCAGCTTTTGAGTTATAAATTGTTATTTTGCTTCATTATAGTATAAACACCATAAAGTATATTTGTAGAAATCTATAAAGTATAGCCTACCAAATATTTAGATTATATATAGAACTACTGTGATTTATACAACCCAAAATGGACTAAACTGTTTTATGTATTGTAGTATTGTTAACTCAAGTAACCATGCTTATACATTATATTTCTAGCATTCAAAAATCTTACTAGTGGAAAGTTATCCCTTTTCATTATCCTTTTCATGTTGCTCTCCCCTTGTTCTCATTTGTTGCAATATTTTCTCTGTAACTATATTTTAATTTTGAACAATCCATATAAAAGTGAAATCATATAGTATTTTCAATTTTTGAGTTATTTTATATTACAAAATGCCTTCCAGGTTAATCC
This sequence comes from Crocidura indochinensis, assembly GCA_004027635.1. Taxonomy (NCBI): domain Eukaryota; kingdom Metazoa; phylum Chordata; class Mammalia; order Eulipotyphla; family Soricidae; genus Crocidura; species Crocidura indochinensis. Next base: position 862 of record PVKC010004638.1, read on the forward strand.
ATGGTGGAAAAAGCAGGGTGATGTTATTTTATGGTGTTTTTGTTCGGGACCACATTAGCAATACTCTTGGAAGTGCTCAGGGAGCCATAAGCAGGAACTGAATCCTGGCCAGCTGCATACAAGGCAAGCTACTTAACCTTTATGTTTCTGTTTCCATTACTTACCCAATATTTACCCCTTAATACATTAATAGATACTTAGGTCATTTTTTTTCCATCGTGGCTATTGCAAATAATAACTTATTCATGATAAATCCATGTCTTTTTAAATGAATATTTTAATTTTCTTCAGATATATACCCAGAAATAGAATTTCCAGATAAATGATAGATACGTTTATAATTTTTTATTAAGACCAATGTGAATTACAAGTCTTTCACGGTTATACTTAAGGTACATAGTGGCAGTAAATTAGGGCAATTCCAACCACAAGTGTTGTCCTCCCTCAGCCCCTCTTCCCAGCATGCGTCCTATACCCCTACCCTTAGCCCCTAGACTGCTAGTGTAAAAGGTTCCTTTTGTTTGTTGTGGTTTGTGTCTCTTGATTCTATTGTCATTAACTTTGGGTTGGGTATTTAGGTCTGATAATATTAACTTCCACTCAATGCTCATGAGACTGCTTTGTCCGTGGTACCATCCACTTTTTTCTCAGTTTTTAGGAAAATATAGAAATATGAGGCAGACAAGATTATTCATGTTCTATGTTTCTGGTTTTTAATAAATGGAAAGCAGGTGGGAGATTCTGTCTAGCTTTAAATATGAATTAAAAAATAAAAAGAGGGGAGCTGTATGGTGAGGTTTTTTGTTTGTTTGATTGCTTTTGCATATCCACATCAAGTATTGGGAAATTAGAATGGAAATTTCCTTGAGCTAAGAGATACAGGATGTCTCCACAATTGAAGCATACTGTCATGAGTCCGACTACAGGCTTCAAACCTATTCATTGTTGAACACCAAAGTTTTTTTTTTTTATGATGCCAGGAAATGTTCTGCTCAGTTGTGGTTGTCAAGATCAGCCCTCTGTAATTGGACATCTTGGTTTTAGCACATATCCTAGAATAAAATTTAAGATAGAGTCTTTATGGTTCCAGAAGTTCTACTAACCCACGGTTATTGTAGCCAGTCATCAGTTTTTAGTGATCTTGGTTTTTTCAAGATCAAAGGACAGAGTATTTTATGATATCATCTCACCATTAGGTGATGATAGAGGGCAACCTGACATTGTTGCTGTCTCCTCATCGATGGGCTGTCTTATGAACCTACCCTGGACAAGTTGGTACCACAGCAGTATTAGGGACTCCCCAGGTAGAGTTTACTTCCTGGTGCTGCTGCACGGAACTTTGCCAGTTCTGAGGTTGGGAATCTGAAGTTCAGGGTTAAATGGTTGGTTTTCCATCACATGAGGTCTATGTAGAATCTCCATGACATATGTTCAGGGTGGAAGACACTGCTGTATTATAAAATGTATTATCCCTTAAAGATAAGAACATGTTTCTATACAAAATATTTCCTTATTTCAGTGTGCCTAAGCAAAAAGGAATGATTATTACAGGGGTGGCAATCAAGTTCGATACAAAGAGCCAACATTTTAAACTGTGAGAGTCAGAGTCACACCATGCAGTGACCTGCCAAAATAGACACTCACACAAAAGCATATACTTTTAATAATAATATATTAAATACATATTGCATTTTGTCATTTTGAGAAAGGGTCAAAATCCTGCAGTGATGTGAGGGTGTGCTGCGTCCTCCACACTAAGAACTAACAGCAAGATGTCACACAACATGTGACACACTGGTCCCCCCGCTCGCTGGCCCATGTAGTTGTTTCCAAGGGATGGGCGATGAGATGACATAGCCTGGGGCGGGACTATGTGCTTGGAGATCTCTCCTCAGAGGTTCCTCCTCAGAAGCAGCAGAACAAAATTCAAACTTGGCAAAGAGCCACAGTATACAAAATAATGATGAGAGGCAAAGAGCCACATTCATTTTGGCCAAAAGCCACATATGACTCGAGAGCCACGTGTTTGCCACCCCTGCTTTATTACATTGTTGGTGAAATTGGATGTAAAAATGACAAGCTAAACAATTTTTGTGCCCTAGTTTTCACCTGAATTTTTATTCCAGGCAAGACTATTCTACCAGAATTTCATACTAAGCAAAATCAAAACAAGAAAAAATAAAAATTAGAACTAAAAAAGGAGATGGGGGAGGCTACCTTTACATTTGGAAATAAACACACTAAAGATTAAGGAGAAATTAAACTCACAAGTAATTAAAGTTCAGTAGCAATAAGCCAAATTGAGGGGTGTGTGGAAGAAATAAGACTACATGGAATGAATCAGAAAAAGTGTTGGTTGCAGCTTCTTGCCGAGGCAAGAATTGAGGGGCTGAGGGGCCCGGGAGATAGCATGGAGGTAAGGTGTTTGCCTTTAGTGCAAAAGGTCATCGGTTCGAATCCCGGTGCCCCATATGGTCCCCCATGCCTGCCAGGAGCAATTTCTGAGCATGGAGCCAGGAGTAACCCCTGAGTACTGCCGGGTGTGACCCAAAAACCAAAAAAAAAAAAAAAAAAAAAAAAAGAATTGAGGGGCTGAGTGTGTACTTTTGCTCTGGGAGAAGGGTGGCAGCTTACTGGAGAAGGTGGACAGTCTTGGTTTCCAAGAAGTTAAGAACTGAGGTTGAAGAGGGTTAAATATAAGAGATAATAAATGAGGTTTGAGAGGGTGAGAGAATAGGAGTTCTGAATGGGGGGAGGGGAGAAATGATAATATATAAGGGGGGCCTATATACAATATAGACATGAATTGTTTACAATATAGATTAGACAAACATAGAGAAGGTCATTGCATACAAGCTCATGCCCAATTATAGACAGATATTAGAAATCTATTCATAGGAGTGAGGGAAAACCAGCTACCAAAGGCGCTAGGCCTCAGAGAGGTGACTCTTTTGTCTGTGAAGGCAGGCAGGAGGTGCTGTGAGATTGGCAACTGGAAGAGACTAAGGGGACCTGTCAGCTTTGTGTGTTTCTATTGTCTTTTAAGAGGGCCAGGAAGGGTCCAGCAAAAAGTGTCTCTTGGAGCTGCTCAGGCTGAAAGGCCAAGAAAGATTGAGTGAGTGAAAACCAGCTAACAGAGGCACCAAAGAGGTAACCCCTTTGTCTGTGAAGGCAGGCAGAAGGTGCTGTGAGATTGGCGACTGGAAGAGACTAAGGGGACCTATCGACTCTGACTCTGTGTGTTTCCATTCTCTTTTCTTTTGAGAGGGCCAGGAAGGGTCCAGCAAAAAGTGTCTCCTGGAGCTGCTCAGGCTGAAAGGCCAAGAAAGATTGAGTGAGTGAAAACAAGCTAACAGAGGGACCAGGCAAAGAGGTCACTCCTTTGTCTGTGAAGGCAGGCAGGAGGTACTGTGAGATTGGCGACTGGGAGAGACTAGGGAGACCTGTGGGCTTTGCATGTTTCTCTTCTCTTGTCTCCTGAAGCTCTCCTGAGAGTCAGGAATGGCCCAGCAAAAACTGCCTCATTGAGGCCCCACAGGAGGATGGGTGCTCTGCTTTGCAGCTGCATGCTCTTTCTAAATAATGAACCCCACCATAATATGCAGAATAATCACACTACAAGAGTGACAATGGGAGAGACCTCACAGGCAAACACCATGCACAGAAAATGAAAATAATAGCTCTGATGACCCCAAAATACCAAACATCTGATTAATCTCTAAGATAAAGAGTTTAAAATAGAAATATGGAGGATACTCATGGAAATCAAAGGAAACATAGCTCTAGCTGAAGAGAACACAAAGATAGAAATTAGAAATAATAGATCAGAAAAACATTGTAGCTGAGCTAAAAACCTCAATGGAAGGAAAGACGCTCCAATAGGGTAACAGCAGCCAAGAACAGCTCAAAGATGAAGTGCAGAACAACTCCAAACAGCAGAAAAGATTGAAAAAGAACCTTAAGGCAAACAATCAGATAATGGAAAAAGTACTCAAGGAATGTGAACAGATGATCAAAGAAGTCTTCGATAAACTCAACAGAAACAACCTAAGAATCATTGAAGTCCCAGAGGCCCAGAAAGGGGATCCACAGGAAGAATCAAAGAGAAACTCCCAGAGCTGAAGACTGCATGCAATCAAATCCTGCATGCCAAAAGAGTCCCATCTAAAAGAGACCAAAGAAAAACACCCCAACACATCCTAGTAACAATGATGAATCCCACAGATAGAGATAGAATACTGAAATCAGCAAGATGAAAAAGGGAAATTACATTCAAAGGAACATCCTTAAGATTTACAACAGGCATGTCACAAGAAACTCTCAAAACCAGAAGACAATGGTGAGATATTGTGACAAAACTGAATGAAATGGATGCTTCACCTAGAACAGTGGTCGGCAAGCCACAGCTTGCGAGCTACATGCGGCTCTTTACACTTTTTAATGTGGCTCTTCTGTGTGCCGGGAAGCCACTCCAGGAGTCAGGACTCTGCTCCTGGACTCTGTCAGTGTGCAGCTCCCAGCAGCCAACTCCAAGTGTGTAAGATGATACTCAGTATCAATCTTAAACAAAGGTGTTCCCCCAACATCATTCTTTATTTTTTTATTTTTTAAATATTTTTATTTATATTTTTAGCAGTTTCTAAACATTTTTTTGATCATAATGACTTACATACCTTTCACAGTAGTATTTTAGGTACATATCAATATTGAATCATGGGAATATTCATCACCAAATTTGTTCTCCCACCATCCCAGTTCCCCTTCTGCAACCCATATACCGCACCATCACTCCCCAGACTGCTAGAGTAGGTGGTCCCCTCTTTGTCCAGCTCATTATTAGTGATCATATATCTGTTTGGTCCTGGTACCCTCCTTATCTCCCCTCTATTTAAGAAGCAGAGTTAGCTAAATCGAGTTATGTGGCTTTGTTTGAAGGAAAGAAAAGCAACGGATTGAGGTACAAAATAAGAGAAAAGAAAAAAGAAAGAAGAAGAAATCAATATGCTGAAAATAGGCGGAGTCATTCCAGAGGATTTCAACCTCAGTTTGAGAGAGGAATACATCATCCTTTCTTAAATCTCTTCCTTTGATATGTAAAAACCCACTGAATGTGTTTTTGTCTCTCTCTCTCTTGACCTGAAGCCTTCTGGTATTGGGAATTGGTATTTATTTATTTATTTATTTATTTTTTGTTGTGACTGAATTTCATTACACAGAATCATTTACGGTGCATAGTGACACTGAATGAAGGGCATTCCCACCACCAATGTTGTCCTCCCTCCACTCCTGTTCCCAGCATGTCATCCATATCTACCTCCTTTACCCCTCCCCCCAGAATACTAGTGCAACTGGTCTCCATTTTACAGCTTGTTGTGGGTTGTGTATCTAATCTGTTTGGTGTTCTAGTCTGGTCATTTTTTATTTACACTACATGTTCATATGACTGGTCCTGGTATCATACTTTTTTCCCCTCAATTTATGAGGCTGAATGATTCAAGTTATGTTATTCTGTTTGAGATAAAAAGGTTAAGGAAAAGAGAAGAAAAATTTGGTATCAACTACTAAAAACAAATGAAATTAAAAAATCACTGAATAATATCTACAAGAGTGAAAAAAAAAGTGGAAGAAAAAAGAAGAAAAATATCAAAAACAGACAAAAAAAATAAAACAAAACCAAACCAGAAAAAGGAATGCTGGAGTGGCAGGGTTTAGTGTTGCCCCACTTTTTTTTTTTTTGTATAGGCACAGTAAGTATTGGGGAAGTAAGGAAATTTCTTTGGCCTAAGGGATTCAGTTTCTCCACTCTTGAAGCATATTGTCATGGGAACAACAACTGACTCCATACATTCTCACTGCCATATCCCAGGGGTTTTGTTTGTTTGTTTGTTTTGTTATTGTGGTGGTGTGTCAGAAACTTTCCTCTCGGTTGTGGATGAGAAAATCAGGTCACTGTAGAAAGCAATCTTGGTATTTGTGCATTCCTAGGAGAAGGCCTAGGGTAGATAGAGTCTTTAAGATTCTAGAGGTTGTTCCAACATTGTTGATGTGTTCAGTTTTCTGTATAATGTGCTCCATATTTTTGCTAGTTCCCTAAGCCAAAGTCTAGGAAATCATGGTTCCAAAGGTTCTGTTCAGTCTCTGTTGTCAGAATTGGGCCTCTGCACTAAGAAATCTTGATTTTTGTAAGAGACCTGGACTATAGCCTAGGGTAGGGTTTTCCTTAATGTTCTCCAGGTAAGTTCTGCCCAGAATTGGTTTTAATAAAGAAAGAAGTGTTCTAGCCTTTTGGGCTTGAGGCAGAGAGTACAAGGTAAAAGGCCATAGACTCCATGATTATTCTTTCCTGGTTAGCTTGGTTTATTATTTCTTTCCTGCTATCCTGCTTCTTCAAACAAGGTTGGGTGGGGTTTAGAAATACAGTGCCTGGAGTGATCTTAAAACACATATTTTATTTTGCACAAGAGTGGGCATCAACCCAGAGTTTTCTTTTCCATGGATTCTCAAGTTCAGAGTACTCATGAATAAAGTTGTGAGCTAATACCCTTAAATGCTGTTTTTTCATATTGATTATGACTTTCTGCATAACATAAGTGGTAATCAGAAATTTTTTGCAAGAGTGGAAACATTTCAATATCTCCTTCTCAAACACAACTATCCCAGAATCAGGTTCCTTTTTGAACAAATCCATCTTATGTCTCACTGTGAAAACTACATATGAAACTCCCCTGCTGAGAAATATTAAGTTCATAGAGAAAATGAACAATGTCTGCCAAATACACAAGCTTACCTACCCATTCCTTGTCCAACTGGAGCTGTACAAAGCCAGAGTTCTGCTCTCACAGGAACTGCACTACTTCTTCCCTCTTGCCAACAAGGCAAGAGAGCACTCTTCCCTTTAACACCACTTTACTTCCTCATGGAGAAGATGCTAGTAGTGGGCATCTATACTGTCACCAGGGTAGTGAATAGCATGAATTTGATCACAATTGTGAATTTCACAAATTATCTTTACTTTGCCATCTGTCACAGAGTTTAGTTCAGCAGGGAGTTTTTTTTTTAATCCAGCCTATTATACAATGAGTGGATACAATGTACAGGTGTGCAACTTCTGTTTTCTGTGACTACACAAAAACACGGAGCCATGCACTGTGCATCATATGTACATATATCAACACATCATATTAATATTATGAGTGAAATGAGTCAAAAGAAGAGGTGTAGAATAAACATTTGTGGCATATAAGAATAATAGATGGCAATATGGTAATAATATCTAGAGAAAATAGGGATGAGGGGCAGGAGGACTAGTCCATGATAAGAAGCTTGCAATAAAAAGTACTGAGTTTAGTTAGAATAGAGAAAGGTACATTATGACATTGATAGTTGGAATTTATCATTCTGAACAAGAACTGGATGCTGAAAATGGATGTGACATGCCAGGTACCCTTTAGTTAACAATATTGCAAACCACGATGTCATAAAGGAAATTTTGCAGACCTCAGTGTCATAAAGGAAAAGAGAGATAGAGAGAAAAAAGCAAAATACCTGCCCCTGACATAGGCAGAAGAGGGTGAAGGGAAAGGAAACAAGGGATATTGGTGGTGGGGAAAGTGCACTGGTGAAGGGTGTTGCACATTCTATGATTGAAACTCAAGTATGAATAATTTTGTAACAAATATGCTTAAATAAAAATTATTTTTAAAAAGTTTCAGGCACTCTATCATAATTCCTTTATGATATGATATCATATGCTTTAACAAAATGCCATTTTTGTTTTTAGTTTGGTTTCTTGTTTATTTTAGTTTGGTTTCTTGCAGCACACACTAAGTGTCAATAAATTTATTTTTCCTTTCTATGAAATCACTACTTTTCTCTGGAACACTGTTCTTGCTTTCAAAGATTGTTAAAAGATTTTTTTCTTACCTGTTTCATCTCCATATTGTAGGGTTTCAAATTTTCAGCACATTTTGGTTATCAAGAGAAAGTGTTTTGAAAAGTTTTGCTTCCTTAGTATCAGAAATCAAAGCATTTTTCCTCAAGAAGGGTGTTCACTATCCAGAATTAACAATCAGTGGATTCAAAAACTGTATTTCATGGTGGATGTTACTTCACATCTAAATTAGTTTAATCATAAACTATAGGGGAAAGGAAACACGATTTTTTCGATGTTAGAAGAAATTTCGTTTGAAAACAAATTATCTGTTTTTGCTCAAGATTTTGACAGAGAAACTTTGATTCAATTTCCAAGCCTGTTGAAATATTGGCAAGAAAATAATTCTGATATTGACATTAGCTATATTAAAACAGCACTTTTAAATATGAGGGAAGCTTTTCTCAAGACATTTCAGGATTTCAGAAATAGCAAAGCGACGTTGGCCTTTGTTGTTAAAAAAAAACCTCTGGATGCCACTGTAACGAAATTAAATTTTCTCTTTTTAATATCAACATTGGCAACTATGAAATGCACTTGCTGGATTTAAAAAACAAGGAACTGGGGGCTGGAGTGGTAACACAAGCCATAAGACATCTGCCTTGAGCATGCTAGCTTAGGACAGACAGCGGTTCAATTCCCCAGCGTCCATATGGTCCCCCAAGCCAGAAGCAATTTCTGAGCACACAGTTAGAAGTAACCTCTGAGAGTCACTGGGTGCAGCTGAAAAACAAAACGAAAGAAAGCAAAAACAAATAAACAAACAAAGCAAAGAACCGTGGAGCTCAAAATTTGAACTTCTTTGTGGTAATTTAGAAAGTTTGGAGAAAGACAAATATGAACTTAGTTCACAGCACAAGTGGTCTGCTTTGAAAGACCTGGAGAAGGAAGATATGTTGATTTTTAACACCTGGAATAGTATTCGTTTGCTGTTCTTTCCTTGATTGGGTCTACGTAGTTATGCAAACAATCATTTTCAACCATGAATCTTATTAAGAGCAAGTTGAGAAATCGTTTTTATAGATGAGAACCTGAATCATGCCTAAAATTAAAAACAACAACATACAAATCTGACTTACTTAAGCTATCCAAGGAAATGCAAGGCCTATGTTCACACTAGTGTCTGTGATTTGTAAGTCATTGTCAGGATGTAATTTTCTCTACATTGTAAGGCAAATTTTATGGAATTTAATGTTATCAATAAATAACATCGCCCTAAAGTTGTTGTTTTATTAGTTGTGTTATTTGTATCCTCCGGACCTATGTGGATATTTGTATGCAGAATATTCTCAATAGAAACTCATTGAAACTAAGAACAGTGTACCAACCTATGTATTTTCTGTTTTAAAAATGTGGCTCTCAAGTTCTGATTGTGGTTTTGGTGGTCTGTCCTAAGCTAGCATACTGAAGGCAGATGTCTTATGGCTTGTGCTACTACTCCAGCCCACGGTTCTTTGTTTTTAAATCCAGCAATTATATTTGGCTCAGTTGAAAAAAAAAAGGTTACCCACCACTAACCTAGAATACTGCACCCAGCCTGACTCGTTCAGGTTTGAAGGAAGGATACATAGTTTCACGAATAAGCAACAGCTCAGAAATTTACAGATGCAAAACCAGCCTTAAAGGAAAAACTGAAAGGTGTACTTTGAGACAAGACAGAACAACAGACACATCAAACTTATACACAAAGATGACAATAAATCCCATAACAGTCATCTCCTTCAATGTCAATGGACTAAATGCACCAATTAAGGACACAGAGTGGCAAAATAGATTTAAAAAGTTGAACCCAACCTTCTGCTGCCTACAAGAAACACACCTGAATAGTCAGAATAAACATAGACACAAAATCAAACACTGGAAGGAAATCATCCAAGCAAACTACACCCTAAAAAGCTGGGTGTCCAATAATAATGTCAGACAACACAAACTTTAGACTTAGAAAAATTGTAAGAGACAAAGATGGACACTTCTTACTAATAAAGGGATATGTGCACCAGGAAGATATTGCACTACTAATATATACACACCCAAGCGAGACCAGCAAATTATCTAATACAATTATTAGCAAATTTGAAAGAGGACATCAGTATTAACAGAATAATTGAGGGAGACCTCAACACGAACCTGTCAACATTTTATAGGTCATCTAGACAGAAACTCAAAATAATTATACTAACCCTGAAAAGAGAAATGGCAGAAAGAGGTCTAGTCGATATATATAGGACATTCCATTCCCAGAAACTTGGATAGACAGTGTTTTCCAATGTACCTGGATCATTCTGCAGGATAGACCACATGCTGGCACATAAACATGACTTTATAAAATTAAGAGGATAGAAATTTGGCAGGCTGCATTCGCTGATCACAGAATCTGAAATTAGATATAATCTACAAAGACACTCAGAAGAATAACTTTAACAACTGAACATTAAACAGTCTACTAATGAACAACCAATGGGTCTGAGAAGAAATCAAAGGGAAATAAAAATTATCCTGGAAACAAATGACAATGAAGACACAAACTGTCAGAATCTATGGAACACAGAAAAAGCAGTACTGAGAGGAAAATATATTGTTTTGCAAGCACACATCAGGAAGGAAAAGGGACATTCCTCGGTAGCTTAATGACACAGCTTACAAAATTAGAAACCAATCAACAAAAGGAACCAAACATAGGGAGACAGAAGGAAATAACAAAGCTTAGAGCAGAAATCAATGAAGTGAAAACCCAAAAAAACAATCTGAAATATTAACAAACATAGAAGTTGGTTTTTTGAAAAAATAAACAAGATTGATAGACCACTGGCAAAATTCACAAAGAAAGAGAGAAAGAAACTTGATAACCCATATTAGAAATAAAAAGGGGGAGATCATTACAGATATTGCAGAGATTCAAAGAGTATTCAAAACAAAGACTACTTTGAGAAATTCTATGCCACTAATCATGAGAACCTGGAAGAAATGGATAAATTCTTGGACTCTTATAACCTTCCACTGTTGAATAAGGAGGATGAGGCATATCTAAACACCCCCATCACTATTGAGGAAGTTAAAATGGTAATCAAATGTCTGCCCCCAAACAAAAGCCCAGGCCTAGATGGATTCAGTGATGAATTTTTTCAAACATATTAAGAGGAATTACTACTAATCCTGGCCATGCTCTTTCAAAAATTTGAAAAAATGGGAACACTTCCAAATACCTTTTATGAAGCAAACATCACCTTGATACCCAAACCAGACATAGATGCTACCCCAAAAGAAAATTACAGACCAATATCCCTGATGAACATAAATGCAAAGATGCTCAATAAAATTTGGGCAAATAGGACCCAATGCCTCATCAAGAAGATCATTCACTCTTGTCAAGAAGGTTTCATCCCAGGAATGCATGGATGGTTTAACATCCGTAAATCTATCAACATCAACATAAACAACAAGAAAAATAAAAATCACATGATCATATAAATAGACACAGAGAGAGCATTTGTTAAAGTTCAACACCCATTCTTGATAAAAACTCTCAGCAAGATGGAAATGAAAGGAACCTTTCTCAATATAGTTAAGGTCATCTACCACAAGCCAGTGGCATATATTATCTTCAATGGAGAAAAACTAAAAGCATTTTCTCTAAATTCTGGTACAAGACAAGGCTGTCCGCTCTCACCACTCCTACTCAACGTAGTACTGGAAGTACTTGATATAGGATTAGGCAAGAAAAAGGTATCAAGGGAATCCAGTTAGGAAAGGCAGAAGTCAAGCTCTCACTGCTTGCAGATGCCATGATACTCTACTTAAAAAATCCTCAAGACTCTACAAAAAGCTTCTAGTAAAGATAGATTCATATAGCAATGTAGCAGGTCACAAAATTAACAAACAGAAATCCACATCTTTTTTATATATCAATAATTATAGCGAAGAAATGGACATTTAGAAAACAAGTACATTCACACTAGTGTCACACAAACTCAAATATCCCAGAGTCAACTTGATCAAAAGATGTCAAGGATCTATACAAAGAAAATTATAAAACCCTGCTCCAAGAAATAAGGACACATGGAAACACATACTCTACTCAGTGGAGTAGGCTTGAGTACTCAGAGAATGTTCCCCAGACATACAATTACTAATTTTTATAAAGAAGCAGGAAATCCTAAATAGAGCAAGGAAAGCCTCTTCAACAAGAGGTATTGGTACAATTGGTTAGCCACTTGCAAAAAAAAAAAACCCAAAAAACAAACAAACAAACAAAAAAACATTTTCAGACTCCCAGCTAGTATCATATATTTAGGAAAAATCTAAATGGATTAAAGACCTTGATATCAGATCTCAAACCCTAAGGCACATAGAGCAACATGTAGGTAAAATACTTCATGATATTGAGATTAAAGTCATCTTCAAGAAGGAAACTGCACTCTCCACACAAGTGGAGGCAAAGATAAAGCACATGTAAATATATTAGAGAAGCTTCTGCACCTCAAAGTAAACTGTTCCCAGGAAACAAGAGCCACCCACTGAGTGGGAGAAACTATTTACCCAATACCTTTCAGATAATATCCAAAATATACAAGGCACTGATGGAACTTTACAAGAAAAATCATCTAATGCCATCAAATAATGAGGAGAATAAATGAACAGACACTTTGTCAAAGAGAAATACAAATGACCAAAAGGTACGTGAAAAATGCTCCACATCACTAATCATCAGGGAGATACATATCAAAACAATTAAGACCTGACATCTCATGCCACGGAGATTGGTGCACATTACAAAGAATGGGAACAAGCAGTGCTGGCTGGGATGTGGAGAGAAAGGAACTCTTATTCACTGCTGGTGGGAATGCTGTCTAGTCCAACCTTTATGGAAAGCAATATGAAGTTCCCTCCAAATATTGGAAATTGAGCTCCCATATGATTCAGTTATACCACTTCTATAAATATACCCTATGAACACAAAAATTTAATACAAAAATCCCTTTCTCACACTTACATTCATTGCAGTGCTATTTACAATAGCAAGACTCTGGAGACAACCAAGATGCCATTAAACAGAGAAATGGCTAAAGAAACTGTGATACCTATACACAATGGAATATTATATAGCCATTAGGAGAGATGAAGTCATTAGATTTTCCTATACATAGATGCACACGGAATTTATTATGCCGAGTGAAATAATTCAGAAGGAGTGGGAGAGATGCAGAATAATCTCTCTACTAATGGGTTTTAAGAAAAATAAGACATTTTTGCAATAATTCTCAGAGACAAAAGAGAGGAGGGCTGGAAGTTCCAGCTCATTGCATGAAGCTCACCACAGAATGATGAGTGTGGTTAGTGAAATAACTATATTGAGAACTATCATAACAAAGTGAATGAAAGAGGGAAGTAGAAAGCCTATCTAGAGTACAGGCGAGGGTGGGGTGGGAGGAGGGACATTCAGGTCATTGATGATGGGAATGTTGCACAGGTGAAGGGTGTGTTCTTTACATGACTGAAACCCAACTACAATCATATTTGTATTCAAGGTTTTTAAATAAATATCTTAGTACAAAAAGTAATGTATTCATAGTTTGTAGTTGGAGGCATGATCCTTATGGGCTAGGCTAGAGCACTTAAAAATAATCTAATTAAGAAAAAAAGATAAATAGATGAAGATAGATTAAAAGAAAGAAGAAAATAATTCTCCACATTGTATTCCTAGGTTTGAACCAGGCAGCATTCCAATAGCAGTACATGAGAGTTCCTTTTATACCTCATCCCCACCAGTAGAGATTGTTCCCAAAAATTTTATATGTGCCATCCTCACTGATGTAAGAAGTTACCTCATTGTTGTCTTAGTTTTGATTTTCCTAATGATGCATGATGGTGACTATGTTTTTATGTGACTAATTGCCATCTGTTTGTCTTCCTCAGAGAAGTGTCTATTCATTTCTTTTCCCCATTTTTCTATGGCTTTATTAGATTTCGTGGAGCTAACCTTTCTGTTTCTTTGTATATAGTAGATATCAAACCTTTATCTGAGATGTTGATTGAGTGCAAAATATTTTTGCATTTTCTCTTCTATTTTAATCCATGTTTCTTTTGCCACACAGAAACTTTTTAGATTTTTTTCTTTATCATTATTTGTGTATAAGGCCATTGATTTTTTGAATATTTGTTTTGTAGCTAGTTACTTTGCTATACAAATCTATTGTTTCTAGAAGTTTTTTTTTAAACTGTTAACAGTTCTGTTTTTATTTTTTTATTTTAGGTGCTTTATTTTATTTTTTATTATAGATTTTTATTTTTATCATATTGGCTTACATGTCTTTCACAGTAATATTTTAGGTACATATTAACATTGAATCATTGGAATTCCCATCACCAAATTTGTCCTCCCTCCACCCCAGTTCCCAACTTGTATCCCATATTCCCTACCCTCACCCCCAGGGCTGCTAGAATAAGTGGTCCCCTCTGTGTCTAGCTCACTACTTAGTGATAATACATCTGTTTGGTCCTGGTACTCTCCTTTATTTCCCCCTCTATTTGAGAGGCAGAACCAGATATTTCAAGTTATGTGGCTTTGTTTGAAGAAAAGAAAAGCAATAAAATGGTGTAAAAAATCATACTTACCTGGCAGCGGCTATTCCATGATCAAGAAGGTGGTTTCCCCAGGGTGAGGGTCTCCCATTGCACACCCAGTGAGGGAAGAAGATCATGAAGGCTCAAGGGAGGAAGCCAGCTCCAGGCCTTCCTGCCCAACATTCCAGGGTCTCTTTCTCACATGGGTCTTGCTGAGCTCCTTTTCCAGCTGCTTGGATTATTTTTTGTCCTTTAATTTCTATGCTGCATGCCATCTAGTACTTGGATCTTTTGAAGCACCTGTTGATGCAGCTGCTTGTTCTGTGTTTTCAGTTCAACATAACAGCCAGGTGATCCTGAAATTCAGCATATACTGCTGCAGCTCCTGGAGATTGTTGTCCTTCTACTGGTACAGACTGAGAGCCTTCTCAATGGTCCTGCTCTTTCATTTGTGGGCATAAAGCTGGAAATGAGGATGAACAGCAGTGTTAGCCTGATCCTGAGTTTGGACATGCAAGGCCACTCACAAGGCAGACAGGACATGGGACAATCATTTAGTTCCCTTTGTAAGTCCTGATGAACTTTCTTTCAAGACCTAAGAGATTGAGCTAAGTTATGTCTCAAGGCCACTAGCTTTATTCATCATCCTCCCACCTTCTAGGAGCCTCTACCCTGTCTTAAGGCTCCTGAGTCTCAGTGCTCCTGTGTGAACTGTGTGTAGTACAGTTTATATTAGCACATGACTGATACAATTTCTCCCCTATCAGTTTCCAGTATCTCTCCTGCTGCCTCATTCTTGACTAATAACCCCAGGCCTTTATGTCCTTACAGACCATGGCATCTCCACTCTCCATTTCTTGATATAACTGCCTTAGCTCTCTCTTTCTCTTGCATGGATCCCCAGGTGCATGCCCTTCAGACCCTCTGTAGTACCTCCCTCCTCCTGCCATGCTGAAGCAGGATTTAACTTCTTTATATCCACTAGCAGTTCCTACAGCAGCACGACTTTTACTGCCATTATTTCTTGGGCATGCCCTTCACACGGGAAGACACAGGTGGGCCAGTCAGCACCTCAACAGACCCTCATTGGTGGATTCATGTTCTATCATGCAAATAGGGCTCTCTTTTTGTCTCTTTCCTCATGGAATAGGGAAAGGTAGACAACTAACCAAAGACCATCCCAAAATTTCTTACTCAAGGAAGCAGTGGAGAGGCAGCCAAAGCAGACCAAGGAAGAATAAGAGCCACACCACAAAATTGGGAATGCAACCTGAAGGACATTAAAGGTAAAGTAGGATGGCACTGAGGGTAGCCACTGCCTCCCCAGCTACTGATCCAATGGGGAGAGCACTGTTCCAATGGAGCAGGTCAGGTGCATCAGGGAGATGAGAATTGAAGAGCAGACAAGGAAAAGCAAAATGGAGGACAGATAGACTGGGTGTTCTGAAGTCATGCTTAGGTGTATGACAAAGGACAGACCCTTTCATTCCATCTGAGAGAAAGAAGAAAACAAGGAGTACATCCTCAAGAGATGTAGGAGTAGCACCATCTGTGTTCTTGTCCCCAGGGTTCTCTTACCATATTGAGGCTCATTCATTGTGCCTCATCAAGCCCTGGATGTTGGGGGTGATGAGAGGAATCCATGAGAGTTCCATACATCCTTCACAAACTTGTCCTCTTTAAGAACAAGAACTAGCTTTCCAGTGAAGGGGCTTGCTTAAATAGAGGTGCCACTGCTGAATGGTCTATCTGACAGGTCACAATATGGCATATGATGGACAGATTAGATACAAGAGCCTGATTTCTTTAGGTTGCCCACCAAGTGCTCGACAAAGGTCACTCCTGCCTTCCTTGTTCTAACTCAGTGCCAAAGGCCAAATTTACCCAAGAAACAGGAAACAGATAGAGGCAGTTTTCCCCATATCAGGCTGAGCAGAGCACCTACATGTGGGTAATCAGTAATTCCTATAGGTGCAATTCCTTCCCCCCTTCCTGGAAAGCCATAGAGGGAAAGACTTACTCCCTTGAGTTTTGGGCAGTCCTGGACAGCAGGGGTTTTCTGGCCCCTGCCTCTGCTATTCATCTTGTGCCTCTTGCCAGGAATGCAATCATTTTCTCTTTTATACTTCTTCATCTTCAGAAATACAAGGCATTATGATGTTTCTCGACTCCTTTCTGACATTCTTTTGACAAATTTCTCTTATAATTGTCCCTACGAAAGGACTCTGGGCATAGAATTTCCAATAAATATCAACTTAATTGGGCTCAAACTTGGATGAGGAATGGGGAGGCATTTATGTAATTTAACTTGCTTTTTATGACTCCAAATTCTGGGTCAAACCCAGGACGTATATAGAAGAGAAGTGAGCATGTGAGTCATTGGAGAGAGGATATGGTGGGGGTCACATCTTGCTTAGATCTTGGTTAGAGCCATTTTATTCTCAGCTGGCCTCAATCTTACCTCTAGAACCTGAACTAAGCAGAGGGCAAGTCAGGCCACTACACCTCATCTCCCAAAGTTTTGTTGGTATCAAATGCTTTCTCTCTGAAGAAGCCAAAAAATCTGGTTTTATCAAGAGACACTCACAATACACATGAGGGTTATGCTTAAGGGGTAGAACCTTTCACTTCAGGGTATCAGTCCTAAATTTTACTCCAGAAAGCCCGATACTATGAAATGTGAATGTGAGAGTAAGACATTGAGTGGAAAATGCCCCAATACCTTAAGAGTAAAAAAGACAAGAATAAACTCAACTAAATTTTTATCTAGCAGATGGAGTGATAGGGTATTAAGGAAGTTGCCACGATCTGCCTCAACTCCTGTGAACAACTTAGTGTTCAAAAGTCTCACCTAGTGAGATTTTTTTTAACACAATTCAGTGTGGGCAACAAACAAAATAGCTGTCAAGTGATGTGGTAAAGCTTTGGATACAATGAAGTCCAACGATGGACCTTAGCAACATGTAAGGTAGCCAGGTTCTCTAGCATCCCCCTGGGGGGTGCACTTCACTATTTGAGAAGCACATCCTTAGTCCAAACAAGATCTGGGTTAGGTGAAAGGAGGAGGGGATGAGTTCAGAGGGGATCTTTGGGGGTTAACAGCCTACTTTCTCAGGCAGTTCTGGGTGAGGTCAGAGGCAGATAGGGAAGAACTGGTGGAAGACTCAGGTAGGAGCTATAAGACCCCTACGGGCTTATTTTGAGGACACTGGAGGCACTGACTGCTTGAAGCCATAATAGTGCCTTGGGCTTGTCCAGACATCTAGCCCCAGCACATCACTTTTCACTTTATTTTTGACTTTAGCAGGTTGCAGTTGCCAATTCTCTTCTAAGATCTCTTCTAGGGAGCGGGGTTGGGGGTTCATTTTGTAAGATCTGTGGGTTTCCACCAGGATCCTCGGCAACGAAGGACATGACTTTACCATAAAGACGCAAGGATGCAATATACTTGTAAGCTTGTGGGAAGAGCTCAGTGCTTCCAACCTCATTGGCCAGTGAGAAATCCAGTATCCTGTGTGAGACCTGAACCCCACCCCCATGTCAGTGGGATTATGACAGCACAATGGGGACTGAGCCTGAGCCTGTGTGTCATGTGGCTGGATAGGCAAGAGAGATTCTTTCCAGCCACCATGCTCTCTCCAACATGGTATAAATTCTTTTCATAGAATTAGTTTATTTAAGCAACATGGTTACAAAATTGTTCATAAATGAATTTCTGTCATAGAATTTGCACCAAACTATACCAGTGCAACTTTCCTGCAACCAATGTTCCCAGTTTCTCTCCTATGCCACCCCATCCTTCTGCCTCTGAAGAAAGCATTTTACTTCTCTATTGCTCTCTATCTTTTTTCTCTTGACACTGTGGTTTGCAATGTTATTAATGAAGAACTACCATGCATGTCACTTTATTCCTTTTTCAGCATCTATGTCTTCTATAGAACATATTCATCTGCCATTGCCATAGTGGACACTTCTCTATCCTATCTTCACCACTTTTTATGCCAAACTTTCTATCAGAAACAGATCATTATGACATTCACATCTATTGTCTCTTGATATTATTATCCAACTATTTTTTTTAATTTTTTATATTCCACAAAACTCTGAGATTATCTCTTTATGTCTCTGACTCATTTTACGTAGCATAATAATATCCATATTCACACATGTATAAGAAATTTTTATGACTTCATTTTTTCTAAAAGCTGAATAGTATTACATTTTGTACATGTACCGCAGTTTCTTTTAGCAACTCATCTGTGCTCCAGCATTTGGTTTATTTACAGATTCTAGCTATTGTAAATAATGCTGCAACATACATGGGAATGGAGAGGGATTTTCTGCATGGTGCTTTTGAGCTGCTAGGTAATATTCCTAGGAGTAGTAGTGCTGGATCATATTGAAGTTCAATTTCTAGTTTTTTTTGAGGAATATTATATTTTTCAAAATGTTGAATCAATAACATGCCCACCAGTAGTGATAAGAGTCCCCTTTACTCTGCATCTGAAGCAGCACTGGTTGTTCTTGCTACTTGCAATGTGTGCCTGTCTCTGTGGTATGAGATGGTATCTGATTGCTGTTTTGATTTGTGTCTCCATGATGATTAGTGATGTGGACCATTTATTCATATGCCTCTTGGCCATTGGTCTTGCTTCTTTGCAAAAATGTCTATCACTTTGCTAGGCACCATAAAACTTTCATTGATATCAGGTTAGATTTTTTGTTCTCTGTATTGTTGAGTATGTACTTTTTATAGTACATATAGTCTAGTAATAGTCTCCTACATCTCCAATAAAATTGAATCCACTACTTCTGTACCCCGAATTATTCCCTTTCTCATCTATTCTGTTTGCCTTGCTGTCTTTTCTTCTCCTTAGGCTCTGGGTTCAAGAGTAATTTAGGTATATGCCTTTTAATACATTACATTTCCTCATCTAGCTATTCTATATACTGCAAAGAAGTGGTATCATCCTCTATTTGTCTTTTTTTTTGGCATACCTCCACTCAACAAGATATCTTCCACTTTCGAGCATGTTGTAAAAAATTGTATAATTTAATAATGCATTTTATTTGCATACTATGCCATTGTGTATAGATATGTCTTCATAGTCCATTTTTCTGTTATTGGACACCTGGGTTGATAATGTATTGTACCAAGTGGAGCAATGAATAATAGTATACAAATGTACTTTTGAATGAATGTTTTTAAGTCTTGGAAGTAGATTACCAGAGTGGATATTTTTGTATCAGATGGGAGCCCAATTCCAAGTTTACCGAGAACACTATACTATACTATACTATACTATACTATACTATACTATACTATACTATACTATACTATACTATACTATACTATACTATACTATACTATACTATACTACACTATACTATATTGTACTATATAGTATATATGTATGAATATATATGTATGTATACATAAATGTATATATGTATGTATATATACATATATATGTATATACATACGTAAATATATATATATATACTCAAAAATTGTTCCTGGCTTTGAGAGACCATATGGGATGCCAGAATCAAACCCAGGTCGGTCCTGAGTCAGTCACATGCAAGGTAAACACCCTACCACTGCGCTATCAATCCAGCCCCCAATTTACATAGGTTTTGAACCAAAAAACTTTCCTGTCAGCAGTGTATGATAGTTACTTTTTCACCACATCTTCAGAGTATAGATTGTCATACTATTTTTCTATACATGCCATTATTACCAGTGTGAGAATATATCTCATAGATTCTTTTGATCTAAATTTTTCTAATAAGTTGTTTTTGGACCATACTCAGTGGTACTCAAGAATTACTCCTGGCAGGCTTGAGAGACCATATCATATGCTGGGAATTCTACCCCGGTCAGACATATGCAAGGCAATACCTGCTGTGCTATCACTTCAGCTTCTAAAGTACATTTTAAAAAACAAAAATTTTTATTAATATTTAAACACCTTGATTACAAATATGTTTGTAGTTGGCTTTCAGTCATGTAAAGAAAACACTCCTTCAGCAGTGCAACATTCCCATTATCAATGTCCCAAGTCACTCTTCACCTCACCCCACCCCCGCCTGTACTCTAGACAGGCTTTCTACTTCCCTCATTTATTCACTTTGTTATGATACTTCTCATTACTATTTCTCTAACTTCACTCAGCACTCTTTGTGCTGAGCTTCATTCGTAACCTGGACCTTGCAGCTCTCCTCTTCTTTGTCTCTGAGAATTACTTAAAAATATCCTTTATTTTACTTAAAACCCATAGATGAGGGAGACTATTTTGCATCTATTTTCCACCCTCTGACTGATTTCACTCAGCATAATAGATTCAATGTATAGGAACATTTCATTACTTCATCTCTCCTGACAGCTGCATAATATTCCATTGTGTATATGTACCACAGTTTCTTTAACTATTCGTCTGTTGAATGGCATCTTGGTTGTTTCCATAGCCTGACTATTGTAAATAGCACTGCAATGAATATAAGTGTGAGAAGGGATTTTTGTATTGGATTTTTGTGTTCCTAGGGTATATCCCTAGGAGTGGAATAGCTGGATTGAATGGGAGCTCAATTTCCAGTTTTTGGAGGAATCTCCATATTGCTTTCCATAGAGGTTGGACTAGACAACATTTCCACCAGCAGTGGATAAGGGTTCCTTTTTCTCCACATCCCCGCCAGCACCGATTGTACTTGTTCTTTGTGATGTGTGCCAATCTCTGTGGTATGAGGTGGTACCTCACTGTTGTTTTGATTTGCATCTTCCTGATGAATAGTGATGTGGAACATTATTTCATGTGCCTTTTGGCCATTTGTGTTTCTTTTTTTGTCAATGTCTGTCCATTTCTTCTCCCCATTTATTTTATCAGATTAGTTGTTTATTTTCTTGTCAAGTTCTATCAGTGCCCTGTATATTTTGGATATTACCCCTTATCTGATGGGTATTGGGTGAATAGTTTCTCCCACTCAGTGGGTGGCTCTTGTATCTTGGGCACTGTTTCCATTGAGATGCAGAAACTTCTCAGCTTAATATATTCCCATTTGTTTATCTCTGCTTTCACTTGTTTGGAAAGTGAAGTTTCCTTCTTGAAGATGATTTTAGTCTCAATGTCATGGAGTGTTTTACCTACGCCTTGTTCTATATACCTATGGTTTCAGATCTGATATCAAGGTCTTTAATCCATTTGAGTTTTACCTTTGTACATGATGTTAGCTTTGGGTCTAGTTTGCTTTTTTTGCAAGTGGCTAACCAGTTGTGCCAACACCACTTGCTGAAGAGGTTTTACTTGCTTCATTTTGAATTTCTTGCTCCTTTATCAAAAAGTAGGTGATTGTATGTCTGCGAAACATTCTCTGAGTACTCAAGCGTATACCATGCTGTTTTGGTAACTATTGCTTTGTAATAGAGTTTAAAGTTGGGAAAAGTAATGCCTCCCATATCCCTTTTCCAAAAAATTGCTATTCAAGGATGTTTATTGTTCCAAATGAATTTCAGAAGTGTTTGAGTCACTTCTTTGAAGAATGTCATGGGTATCTTTAGAAGGATCACATTAAATCTGTACAATGCTTTGAGGAATATTGCCATTTTAATGATATTAATCCTACCAATCTATGAGCACAGTATGTGTTTCCATTTCCATATGTCCTCTCTTATTTCTAGAACAGAGTTTTATAGTTTTCTTTGCATAGTTTCTTCACATTAGTTAAGTTCACTCTAAGATATTTGAGTTTGTGTGGCACTAATGTGAATAGGGTTGTTTTCTCAATGTTCATTTTTTCCCTATCATTACTGGTATATAAAAAGGCCATTGATTTTTTGTGTTAATTTTGTAGCTTGCCACATTGCTATATGAGTCTATTGTTTCTGGAAGCTTTTGGGTAGTCTTTAGGATTTTCTAAGTATAGTATCATGTCATCTGCTAACATTGAGAGCTTGACTTTTTCCTTTTCTATCTCAAAGATACTTTCAACTTAAATCCTCTAATTGTGGAACATAAATATACTGAAAAATATCCAATTTTTTGTTATAAGTTCTGGTATAAGCTTATTTTATCTGGTAACTCAAATAGAGTTCATTTTGGTGAATCATTTTGATTTTTTTAATACTATATTTAAGTGTAATATTTTAACTCCTAAATCTGCAAGCTCTTGGGACTTAGGGGAACCTAAGAGCTTCTGATTCACAACCCATCTTGTAATATAACCACAAGTAAAATATGATTTGATATTAAGGTCATTAGAATGTATTATAACACGTTTCTAGAAAATATGTAATTGCTGTCATTTTAAACTTTGAAAAGTTAAATTTGACCTTTGTAGTCTAATAGTATAAGAATTATAAATAATCATAAATTTTCTAGGAACTACATATAAAATGTCAAAATGAATTAGGTAAAATATAACTTAAATGGGACATCTTATTTGTGCAATGCTATACTAGTTGTATAATAATTGCATGTAAGAGTCACAGTTGTTTTTTCCAAAAATAAGAAATAAATAAAATTTTTTACTCAATAATAAATTTTACCTAATTGCAACCAAAATATTATCATTTCATCCTGGACATAATAAACAGGTATTTTGATAAAATACTATATTACACTGAATTTAGTTTCTTTGCATTTAATAAATTTTAATTGATAATGTATATTTTGAGTCTTGCTATCTTAAATATATTTTATTGCATAATTATAACATTTAAATATTTTAATATTTAATTAATATAAAATAATTAAAATTTATATTTATTATTTTAAACTAAACACATTATAAGATTTAATAATTATAGTATACACAATATGGATCATTTTTTAAAATCATTTTAATTTAACCTAATAAGATAAATAAAACCAGCCTACAATAAGATTTCAACCTTAGCAAGACCCTAGAATATCTGATAAAACGTTGATCTTATTCCTTATATTCGTACTAATTTAATTTTGCTTTCATAGCCAATCTCCCATAGAATGAGACTGTGATTTTACTTGTAAACAATGAAATGAAATAACAGCATCCATACTTTGTGAGATTTTTGGTTTAGTAATTTGTTTTCATTAGAGCAGCCCATTTGTAAATTTTTCTGAATAAATCTGACATCTCAGACATCTGAAACAATCTGAATCTGTCTGAAAATGTTAGCCCTAATACCTCTCGCTCAGTCCAAACAATTCATGAACTCCGTCTAAATAGTCTGGTGTACTAACCACAACTGAAGATATTTGTCAAAGTGTTAAAGTACTGTAACAAAATGTTGTCATTCAATGGCTTGTGAGAGAAGTAGATATCTCTAAGGCCAGAAGCTGGAGTTTTGGCAAGACTGCAGGCAGTATTAGTCTTGCAGGGATCAAAAGGTGATCCAGAGGCATCTATTTAAGAAAGGCAGTCCTGATAGTTGTGGTTTTCTTCCTAGCAGTGGAATTTAGTACAATCCTTTGAACAGCTACACAGCAAGCTCTTGGGGTCATGTGGGAAGAGGCCCAAGGGGATTCCTGGAAATTTGGATTCTTGTCTTCATTTTATTCAGATGAGACTTATGATTTTTTTTTAAATCTTTATCTGGTTCAGGACATTCTATATAGAAACTGGTATGTTATTGAAATTAAATTTAAATATATAAAAAAAATAAAAAAAAATTTAAATATATCTCATATATTCTTATATACCAAAGAATGACACAGATATATTATGACAGGAAAGAAAAAAATAAAAATGCACTGTTGAAAAGCATGATTTGTTTTATAATTCTATTTATCACCCAAATTCATTAAATGTAATAATGTGCTTGGTTTTATTTCATCTTATTTATCATTCAAATATTTCTTTGAGTGCATTTCCTTGAACTTGATAAATTTCCCATAGTTAAAATTTTATTATCTTTTGGTACATAACATTAATTATAGCAGTGTCAGGGAAATATAGAGTAAGGTAAGAGATGAAAGGGTTGTCTTAACCTTCATGAAAGCCTAGTGTCTTGATGAAGAAAAACAAAAGCTTGATTTTGCAATATATTTTAATTATGAGATTAGAAATAAAAAGATGGGAGGTAGAAACTCAGGTTTCATGATCTTGCCCTATGTTAATTACTTACATAATTGAAAATTTATTTTCGATATAGGGATAATAAAGAGAAATAGATAAAAGTAATATCAGTCCTGTATTACTCAGCAATTTCTCATCTTGGATCTACTCCAAAATATCTCTCTTGGGGAATAATCTCTTCTGAGAATATATTTGTACTTCTATATTTCCTGTAGAATTGCACACAATATCCAAAATCTAAAAATAATCCAAGTTTTTTAAGTAAGAAATAAAGACTAGATAAAGAAACTATGGTGTATATTCACAATGAGATGCAACTCAGCTATAAGACGAGAAGAAATCATGTAATTCGATACTATATGAATGCCTCTGGGGAGTATCATACTAAGTGAAGGTTTTTAACAAGAGAGATACAGAAACAGAATACTCTCTCATCATTATTCTCAGGAATATTTTTATTTTGTCTTTGATTTTTCTCTTGAATTTAGCTATTATTTTTGAGCATGATGTTTAGTATCCAGGTGTTCAAGTTTTCTGAAGTCTTTATATAGCTTAATCTCAATATCTGTGGCATCATGATCTGATAACATGTTTAATTTAATAAATACATTCGTGACTTTTTAAAACTTTTATTTATTGCCAGATTTTGGATTTGTACGAGATGTTTCATGTAGAATAGAGATGCACATGTATTCATAATTTTGAGGTTGAATGACCCTGTATGAATCCGTTAGCCCTAGCTTATCTTATTTAAATATTGGCAATTTATGTTCTTATTAATATTCTGCATTGTGGATCTATCCAGTGATATGATTGGCAGGTTTATATAATTCCACTACTATTACATTTCTATGTATTTATCTATATGATTTTCAATGTTTATGAGCAAAACCTTCACAAACTTTGCTAATCCAATATCTGATTAATATAACATTGAGTAGAATTAGATTCTTGGTCTGCTCCTTTCTGAACAATACATTGTGTCCATTTTATTGCTAATTACATTCTTGAGGTTGAATGCAATTTTGTTTGATATAAATATGGGTTTTCCAGCTGCTATTTTTTCTCTTTTATAATATGCTTGTATAATTATTTCCCATATTTTACTACTCTGAGTTTATTCTATTGATATTCCAGGAAATTATTGACAGAATGAGTTATTGTGCCAATATATATTATAGGGTAGTTGCAACTACACTTGGTTATTTGGTTTATATATGTGGCCTTGCATAGTTTATTTAGAGTCAACTTGGCTATAGAAAATGTTGCTAGTTCATTTTTGTCTAAAATATTTTTATCCCTTAATTAGAGATTTGATTGGTTAAAAACATTTTATTCAATTTGAAGAACATTCTATTCTTTTCTTGCCTGGACCATTTCAAATGGGGAATCTGGGGTGATTCTTTTGTCCTTTTCTTTATATTTAAGATTTTTCTTCTCTGTTTCTGCTTTAAGATGTCCATTTCACATTTGATTTTGCCATTTTGATTATTATGTCTTCATGTTGTTCTATTTGAGTCTATTTTGTTTGGTACTCTTTTGGAATCTGGAATTGTGCATTTGCCCATTTCCAGAGAGTGGGACAGTTCTAAGTTTATAATCTCTCCTACTACTTGTTCTTGCCTCTTTCCCTACCTCATGGTATTCATATAATTTGGAGATCATTTCTTTGTCTCCATTCATTAAGAATCTTATATTTTCTTCCATCCTTTTTATCTTTTATTTTTTGACTTTATCAATGCTGGCTTGTATTTTATTTTCAATTAAGTCTCTGATTATCTCCCTGATACTCTCCTGCTATGGCTTGCTAGCATGTTCTTTTTCACCTTCAATTTTATTTTTCTGGATCCCTAGTCTTCTGAAAGAGTCCTCTTTTAGTTGGTTGAAATTTTCTTCTATTGACTGCTCATTTTCACTAGCTGCTATTTCTTTGTTTTCCATTGTTAATACTTAAAAATTTGATGTTTGGCCCTTTTCAACCAGGCTCTGGCATTTTGATGATGCATCTGGGTTTCTCTCACTACCTGAAATACAGTTGACCTCTAGTTTTCCAATTGTTGTTTGCATTTTGTGTGTTTTATTGGTGAAGTTTCAAGTTCCCTGATACTAGAGAAAGTGATCTATTAAATTGTTTCTACAAATGGTGGCTAATAATAAATCTGCATTTCAGATTATTTTCTTAACCTTGCAGGGTTATTTGAGTATGCTAAGAAAACTGTCAACTAGGTACTCTGTTGGGTAGAGTGAGTTTTTGAGGCTGTATACTGTCTGAGAGAAAGAAGTGGTATGGATCACCTGCCTAGAAATAGGGAATGTATATTAGAATGTCTTTATGTAGACTTGGTAGGGTCTACATGCTTTTGGGTTCAGTGATCAGACACATGTCAGAACTGATGACTTTTAGGCCCAGAGGCTTAGGAAGAGGGGATTGACATGGGTAAAGTCCTAGGTTCCATTTTGGTGGTGGAACTCTCTTTATATTTCTTCTGACAGCTGTTTTATATATATATATATAAGTATATATATATACTTAGCATATATACACTCATATGTATGTTCATAACTTACAAAATGCATATATTTATGGTCTTGATCATGTGTATATAGACATACATAAAATTAATCTTAATCATCATCTTAATAATCACAAGTGAATTCAACACAACAGTGCAAGATAGCATTTTAATTTCCAGTTGCTTCATTTTCTGGTGCACTTTCAAATAGAACACATACAGATTACAAAACACAATGAAAGAAAACAGTGAATACCTAGTTTTGCTAGACTAGCAGGTTGCATAACTAACTTTTAATTCTTCCTTACCATATATATTAATAAATTGCATCATCATCATCAACCCCCAACACACACTTACCTATTTTTCAAGTAACGCAAGATATGTTTTATACTATTAATCCTGAAAATCCAGAACAGAATGTTCAGCATCTTGCTAACTAATTTTGTATTATGATGATGAATATTAACCCTCCTCTGAAAGAAAAGTTATTTTCAACTTTCCATCTTTTTTGTGTTTAATGTGCATAAATGTTGCAATTATCAGGATCTTATTCATAAACAGTAAATTGTAAACAGTTTATTACACAAGTAGAGATTTGTATTACTGGCTTTTGTTGAGTTTCCAATTGGGAGAAAAAGCAAAATGTGCTTATTGGTCCCTTTCAGGAAAAGGATAAAAAATTTAATACCAATAAAATTGTAATTGAAAAGTAGATAATCAGATCCAGAAATCACTGGAATGTGGCTGGTGAGAAGGATTTTTTTCATTAATAGCATTTTAATTCCATAATTGTTTCACAAGTCACCCATATCACAGTTTGAAATTCTGAGTGAATAAAAGTGGAATGTGTTTTGATACAAAACTTTGTATATTTCACATTGGTTCCCTGATACACCAAACCGGTGCTCTGGAAAGAAGAGCTGACTATGTTAGCATAATATCTATCTATATACAGCTTAATATTGGGGTAATTTATCTACACATTAAAGCTCATGATTTCAAAATCATAGAACTCATAAGACATTCTAGCAAACATATTTCCAATCTTAAAGTAAATTATAATGAGCTACTCTTTTTAATGTTTTGGGGAGTTGCACACTGGTCAGTGCTCAGAGATTACTTCCGGTTTTGTGCTCAAGGATTACTCAAAAGGAGTGCCAGTTTCATTATTACTCTAGATCCCACCGTCAGCCTAGCGCAGCCTCCTAGACGCTTCCCCAGTCCTGTATTCCGCTCAGAAAGCTGACATGTGAAATCAGGACCCTGAACTCATGCACCCAAATGCCATATGCATACGTGTGTTTACACACACACATCAGTTAGCTTTGCTTTCTGTCCCTCCACGGGCCCCAGTCTCAGTCAGTTCCAGCCCTGGCTCACCAGGACCCACCTTTGAGACCCACCTTTGAGTGCCTTTGGTGAGTGACACCCTCCCCCACAAGGAAAGGGCCCATGCCAAATGGCCCAATCCACTTCCCACCTGTACTGGGCCCAGGTAGCACTAGTTGGTAATCAGAGTGATGCCCCCACTACCTGCCTTACTCCATGGAGAAGGTTCTGGCAGCATTGAGGTGCAGGGTTGGAGGGAAGAAGCAGGGTGTGGATATGCACCCAATCCTGGAACCATAGGGACCCCAGACACCCTGTATCTCATGGAGCTGTCAGATAAGACGTTTCCATCAGAGTTTCCATCCTCTGAGGCTACGTGTCAGCTGGCGGGACAAGAAAAGCAGAATTTTGATTCCTGTACTGCATGATGATCCTGTAGCATGTCTCCATCTGCACGTCCAAACCCCACTTCATGCTACACACTCTCCATGTACTCGTGCTGGTGCCAGTCATGTCACTCTTGGTCTTGGCCAGTTCCAGTTCAATCTGATCGGTGGTATCCTGATGCTCGTTCTCAAAGTACCTAAACACTGAACAGTGTCCTTGATCACCCGTTCCAGCTCATGCTGAACCAGTTGCGGGGAGAATAATTTTGAGGACGACTATGATAGCCTGACATGAGAGGAGAGAAAAGAAAAGCTGATGCTCTGGAAGGATTATTCTGGCTATCCCCTGGCGGCTCTGCAGAGGCTCAAGGAGAGCAGCAGGACAGCCTGGAACGGGTGATCAAGGACACTGTTCAGGTTCCTGTTCAGGAATCTATTATGCTGTTTGAAATAAGTCAGAGTGAGAGTTATAGACACAGAATAGTCTCACTCACCTATGGGTTTTAAGAAAAATAAAAGACATTTTTGCAATAATCCTCAGAGACAAAGAGAGGAGGGCTGGAAGGTTCAGCTCATGACATGAAGCTAACCACAAAGAGTTGTGAGTGCAGTTAGAGAAAAACTACGCTAACAACTATCATAACAATGTGAATGTATGAGGGAAGTAAAAAGCCTGTCTTGAGTACAAGTAGGGGTGGGGTAGGGAGGAGGGAGATTTGAGACATTGGTGATGGGAATATTACACTGATGAAGTCTTTATATGACTGAAACCCAACTACAACCATATTTGTAATCAAGTTGTTTGAATAAAGATATTAATAAAAAACAAAAATATATATTTAACCTTTGGGGGACGGAAATCTCAATATATATCTATTAACGCCCCCCCCTTTTTTCTTTCCAAGCCAGTTAATCCTGGTTGTTTTAACCTGTTTGAAGTAAGAACAAATGAAAGAGCAGTGCTGTAGTTTCCAACTACTACTGTGTTTTTAATTTTTAAAATAATTTCTTTATTTAAACACCGTGGTTACAAAAATGTTCATAGTTATTTATACCTTACTTCAAATCTCTTAAAAGTTGTTTAAGTGTTTTGCTGGGTGCATATGTGTTTAGGAGTGTGATTTCTTTTTGATGTCCATATCTTTTGATTAGTAAAAAATGACCTTTTGAAACTGGAATATTGTGGTATGTGGTATTATTGTGGCCACCCCAGTAGTGTTTACAATATTTTGTTGTTGTTGTTGTTATTGTTTTTAGGGTCACACTGGAAAATGCATCGGGGTTATTCCTAGTTCTTTGCTCTGAAAATGCTCCTGGTAAGTCTGGGGACCATATAGGATGCCGGGATTTGAACCACCATTGTCCTGGAATGACTGAGTGTAAGACAAATGCTCTACCGCTGTGCTATCTCTCTGGCTCCAGGATATCCTTTTTATTAAGAATAGTTATCCCACCATTGTGTTTTCACAGACATTCTAATGCTTCTTATAGACAGCAGAATGTTGGATTTTATTTTCAGTTCCACTTTTCTACTCTGTGTCTCTTAATTGGCACATGTAGTACAATGACATGAGAGGGATGATTATCAAAGAATGTTGTGTCACCTTTGTGTAGCAGTTTGGGGTGTTTGTGAGGTCTGTCTTGCCTTAAAGGAGGCCCTTTTTAAAGGTTCTTTAATTCTTTTTAAAGGTTTGCATACTTTAATGTTCCTTAGTTATTGTTTACCTGTCAAGGTGTGTATACTTCCTTCAAACCTAAATGAAAGTATGGGTGAAGTATTTGTTCTAAGGTTTCAATTTCATTGAGAATTTTTAAGATAGATATTCCACCACTGTTTTGGGGCCTGGGGTGATACTTGTGATAAATGTGCTGTAAATCTTAAGTTTGCTTCTTTGTATGTAATTTTCCTTTTTGATATTTCTGCTTTTATTATTCTACATCTATAGATTCTTTTTATCATTCTGATTTTGATATATCTTGAGGTTATTTTATTTGGGTCTCCTTTAGCTTGTACCCTTTCTGTGTCCAGAATATGGGTGCATGTACTTTTCAGCTCTAAGAAATTCAAAGCAATGATATTTTGACTATTTCTTCTTCATGGTGGTTTTCTTCCTTTTGGCCATCTGTTTTTTTCCTTTGCGAAAATGTTTTTTCATTTCGTTTCCCCATTGTGGATAGGGTAAAATGTTTTTATGTTGCTTAGTTGTAGTAGTGCTTTATAGATTGTAGATACTAACCCCTTTTCAGATGGGTATTGGTGAATAGCGTCTCAATTCTTTAGGTTGTATTAATGCCCTAGTCAGCATTTCTTTTGAGGTACAGAAGATTTTTTTTATATAACGTAGTCAATTTATTTATCATTGCTTTTGCTTTCTTTGCCAGTGGTGTTTCTTTGTTGAAGATTCTATTAGCTTCAATGCAATGTTTTTAGTTTTTTCTAGATACATTATTTCATCTGCAAACACCAAGAGCTCCATTCTTTCTTTCCTAAGTGGATTCCATTAAAATATTTTTCTTGGCAGAGTGCTATGGAAAGTACTTCCAGTATTATATTTAATAGAAGTGTCAAGAGTTGTCTTATGCCAGATCTTAGAGAGAAAACTTTTAATTTTCCTCCGTTGAGTATGTTTGCTATGGATTTTTGGTAAATGTCTTTGACTATATTTAGAAAAGATGCCTTAATTCCCATATTATTGAAAGTTTTAATCATGAACAAATCATGTTGTCAAATGCTTTATCTGCATCTATTCTATGATCATATGATATTTTATTGATGGTGTTTATTATATTTATTGACTTGTATATATATATATATATACATATATATATTTGGTATAAGTTTATTATATTTATTGACTTGTATATATATACATATATATATACAAGTCAATAAATATAATAAACTTATACCAAATTTTGATTATATTGATCTTTTTGATTGCTTTTTGCTTTGCCAGTTTATACCAAACTTGCCTCTATGATATTAATCCTATTTGCTCATAATGTATGAACTTCTTGATGATTTGTTGAATTTTATTTGCTAGTATTTTTGAGGATCTATGTTCTTCAAGAATATTGGCTTGATTTTTTTTTGTGGTGTCTATGTCTGCTTTTGTTATCAAACTGATGTTCACTTCACTAAAAACTATTTGGAAGTGTTTCTGTTTCTTTCATTTCCTGGGAGAGTCTAAAAAATGATTGGTAGTTTGTTCTCCATGAATGGTAAAAGAATTCACTAGTGAATCTACCTGAGTTTGTGCTTTTTTTTAAGGAAGCATTTTGAATAGCATTTTAATTTCTTAGACAGTGATGGGGTTTGTTCATGTATTCCAGATCATCCTGGTTCAGACTTTGAAGGGTTTAGGAGTTGAAAAATTTATCATTATGTTCCAAGATTTTTGGTTTGTTGTATAAAAAATTCCAAAAGTAATCACTTTTATGCTTTATATTTCTGTATTATTTGTAGTATCTGTATCTGTAGTATTTGTATTCTTTGCATTTTTGATATAATTTATTAAGTTATTTTTCCTTACTTTGTGAGTCTTGCTATGTTTTTTTCAATCTTGTTTATTTAAAATAGCAATTTTGATTATATTGATCTTTTTGATTGCTTTTTGCTTTGCCAGTTTATTAATTTCTGTTCTATATTTTCTTATTTCCTTCCATTTTGCTACATTTACTTAATTTATTTTCATTTTCTAATTTCTTAAGTTGTGCCATTAAGTTATTTATGTAGGACTTTTCTCCTTCTTGATGAATGCTTGAAAAGCTATACATTTTCCTCTTAATACCAATGATTTATTTATTTATTTTATTTTATTTTATTTTTTTTTGGTTTTTGGGCCACACCTGGCAGTGCTCAGGGGTTACTCCTAGCTGTCTGCTCAGAAATAGCTTCTGGCAGGCACAGGGGACCACATGGATACCGGGATTGAAACCAACCACCTTTGGTCCTGGATCTGCTGTTTGCAAAGCAAACTCCACTATGCTATCTCTCCGGGCCCTCTTAATACCAATCTTGCTGTGTTTCAAAAGTTCTGTTAATTCTTGCAATCTTTTTAATATGTTTCCAGAAAACTTTTGATTTTCTCCTTGATTTCTCTGACCACTGAGTGTTGAATTTTCAGGTGCTAAAGTTGTAACTCTGTACTGTTGTCTGCAACTGATAAAGGGTCCATATCTCTTTGCACAATTCCCAGTCCTGCTGCCACTTCCCACAATTTCCAGCCTTCTGTCACTTTCCACTTTTCCCAGGTATGATTCAGGGCAACAGTCATCTGTCTCTATGCACACTGATCACAGTTGCTGCATTAAGCTCACTCAGCCTCTGTTCTTTATAGTAAAACTACCTGCATTTTATTTTTCCAGTGATCTCCCTCAGTGTTTGATATTATATCTGGTGATCTACCTTTGCTTCTTCTTCAGGTGTCTGGTACCACTAATGCATTCTGGAACTTTCAGATTGGGGTCACACTAATATGAGTAGCTCTAAATATGTTCAGTCTCCTCTGTATTGCTGTCTTAATGCTGCTGCTGTCTCGCCACTTTTGTCCGAACTTCTCAGGTAGGTTTTAATTTCACCTCCCAAGTTTTTGTTATTTGTTTGAAATTTTCTCATTTCTACTCTTTTAATCTCTTAATCTTATTGGCATTCTGTTCCCTGGTATCATTGAGTGCTTTGAATATCCTCAAAATTTTTTCTTTAAATTCTTATCAGATAGGCTAATACGTAGCTAATACTTGTTGGTTCTTGAGAACTATTTCTTGACATGAATGTGCTGTGTTTCTGTGCTGTTTTTCCACTGTGACTTTTACATTATGATGGTGTTAGTTATATGTTTTGTTTTGTTTTTTGTTTGTTTTGTTTTTTTTGGGGGGGTCACACCCGGCAGTGCTCAGGGGTTACTCCTGGCTCCACGCTCAGAAATTGCTCCTGGCAGGCACGGGGGACCATATGGGGCACCAGGATTCGAACTGATGACCTTTTGCATGAAAGGCAAACGCCTTATCTCCATGCTATCTCCCGGGCCCCGGTGTTAGTTATATGTTGTGATGATTCATGAGTAGAAGAAATGTGAGGCTGCAGAGAAACATGGAGTTGCTGTGTATTTATTGGAGCACAGGCATTGATATGAGTTAAAAAAAATAAAGGTCCCATGCCCCTGCCTATAGAGCAGTGCTTCTCAATTATATTCTGTCATGCCCCCCAAGAAGAAGAAAACTTTTTTCATGCCCCCTTGCTACTATAAATAGTATCTTTATTAAAAAAACTTTAACCTGCAGAACAAAAATATATGAAATAATTTGAGCTGATCTTTTTTTTTATTCAATGTGGATAATTTGATCCTTTTTTTTAAAGTTTTTATTGTGACTGAAGTTCATTACACAGAATTATTTACGGTACATAGTGACATTGAATGAAGGGCATTCCCACCACCAATGTTGTCCTCCCTCCACTCCTGTTCCCAGCTTGTCTCCCATCTCTCTCTCCTTTGCTATCCTGCTCCCTCCCCCCACCCCCTGCCAAGAATACTAGTGTAACTGGTCTCCACTTAGCAGCTTGTTGAGGTCAGGTAT
>PVKC010004639.1:0-35167 GCA_004027635.1 Crocidura indochinensis
TCCTAGGCTAGCGCAGGCAAGGTAGCAGGCACCTTACCTCCTGCGCCACCTCCCGGCTCCTGTTGGGTTTTATTTTTTTTTTATTTTTTGGGGGGGTTTTATTTTTTAAAGATATTATGCTACCCAAAGAATATAAATACCAGATACTTTTATTTTAAATAAACCTAAGGGAATCCAGAAAGCAGGCTTGGGATCTGTCCACTTGTTCAGAGATCAGCCTATCTTCTCTCATGAGCAAATTTTTCTAGAAATAATAACAAGCTTTCTTTTTAGTGAACCATCCACTTTACTTGTGATGACTGAAACTGAGTTCATTTGATCATGATATCACTGGATTCTACTTAATTTAGGAGTAGCA
Organism: Crocidura indochinensis; assembly: GCA_004027635.1. Lineage (NCBI taxonomy): Eukaryota > Metazoa > Chordata > Mammalia > Eulipotyphla > Soricidae > Crocidura > Crocidura indochinensis. Next base: position 359 of record PVKC010004639.1, read on the forward strand.
AATACTAGAGGTTTTATTTATTTATTTATTTATTTATTTATTTATTTATTTATTTAACTTTAAACCCTGTGTCTTTTAAAAGACCTTCTTAGGTACTGTAAGGAATCAGGAGGCATTATGTGAATCCTGTTTTTGCTATAGTATCTGGTAGAAAAGACATCAGCCCAGAGCAGAGAAAGAGATGGTTCTAATGAGCTTTTGGGTTGGAATAATGGTGTTGGGTTTTGTGAAGACTTGTCTGTGAGACATTTTAGGCTTTGATCAGATGCTGAGTTGGAGTTCTTTCTGTACATTTAGCACAAGAACTATGTCAGGGAAGAGAAGATAGAAGAAACCTGATTTCTTCTTTTCTTTGCTCCTGCTCCTTCTTTGGTACTCAAAAAACACCAGTGAGGGAGGTGATGGTGGCACAGTGATAGAGGGCATGCAATGTTAGATGTGACAATAGTTGAATTAGCTTTTGGGAATTTTTAAGTAATTAAAAAATTAATTATCATAGCAGAAGTATCTATGAAATAGGATTTCCAGAATTTTTCTCAAATGTCATTGCTTCTTCTTCTACTTACTGAGAGCATCCGTGTTCCTTAACCCCAAGGTAATTGTTCATGTCTTGTTTTATATTTGCATGATACAAGTAGATGCATTATTATAACATTGCAGCAAGCGAATCAAACAAATTTGTTGATTTACATCCATTTATTGAACAATTGCTTTAATTAATCAATTTTTCTTTCCTTTTTTCATTTCCTTTTTTTTGGGTCACAAACGGCAGCGCTCAGGTGTTACTCCTGGCTCCATGCTCAGAAATCGCTCCTGACAGGCTCGGGGGACCATATGGGATGCCGGGATTCGAACCAATGACCTTCTGCATGAAAGGCAAATGCCTTACTTCCATGCTATCTCTCCGGCCCTATTAATTAATTTTTCTTTTCTTTTAAAACTTTTTATTATTCCTTTTTATTCAAACACAATGGTTATAAGGTTGTTCATACTACAGTTTTTTCACAGATAAAATTGTACATTATTGACTTATAGTTATACAATGTATAACAACCACCAAAGTCAATAATTTCGCTCTCACCCTCCCTGATGCCCTCTTCCCTCCCACCCACTCTTCCTTGCCTGCTTCTGGGGCAAACATTTTAATTCACTCTCTCTCTTTTCTTTTTTGTCATTTTGGTTTGCACTGTTGCTAATGAAGGGGTGCCACGAATGTCCCATTCATAAAAGACACTTCCCTACTATAACTATACTCTCTGGCAAGCTTCCTACTATGGACTAGACTTTCTAATCCTCGGATCTATTGTCTCTGAAAAACATCTCCACACTCTTATTTTCCTTATATTCAACAGATGAGTGAGATTATTTTCTTTGTATCCCTCTCCCTCTGACTCATTTCACTCAGCATAATACTCTCCATGTCCATTCATGTATAAGCAAAAAATTTTTTTTTGTTTTGGGTCACACCCAGCAGCGTTCAGGAATTACTCCTGGCTCCACACTCAGAAATCACTGCTGGCAGGCTTGGGGGACCATATGGGATGCCAGAATTTGAACCAATGACCTTCTGCATGAAAGGCAAACGCCTTACCTCCATCCTATCTCTCCGGCCCCATATAAGTGAATTTTATGACTTCAATTTTCCTAATGGCTGTATAGAATTCTATTGTGTAGATATACCACATTTTCTTTAGCCACTCATCTATTGTCAGGCACCTGGGTTAATACCAGATTCTAGCTATTGTAAATAGTACTGTACTGAACATAAAAGTGCAGAGGGCATTCTTGTACCATGTTTTTGTGTTCCTAGGGTACATCCCTAGGAATGTTATTTCTGGTTCATAAGGAAGCCTCAATTTCCATTTTTAAAGGAATATCAGTATTGTTTTTCAGAAAGGCTGGACTTAGACAACATTTCCACTAGTAGTGAATGAGAGTCCCTTTATCCTCACATCCACATCAGCACTGGTTTGAACAATTGCTTTTAATCAGGTACCATAGATGTACATTAGGATCTATAAACAAGAGTTTGACAAAGTAACTAGTTTGGTGGGAGAGAAACAGATATAAATGAACAATGAACGAGCAAAGTAATAGGTGTTTGAGGAGTGGATCAGGAATTGAGTGCTCGCTTCGGCAGCACATATACTAAAATTGGAACGATACAGAGAAGATTAGCAGGAATTGATAGAAGCATCTAAATCAAACTACATGTGGTTGCAGAAAATCCTTCTGGTCGTAATGTTAGCAGTTAACAATTGCAGCATGGGACCAGCGTGGTGGTGCTAGAGGTAAGGTGCCTGCCTTGCCTGCACTAGGCTAAGATGGACCTAGGTTCGATCCCCCGGTGTCCCATATGGTCCCCCAAGTCAGGCGCGATTTCTGAGCTCATAGCCAGGAGTAACCCCTGAGTGCCACCGGTGTGGCCCAAAAACAAAAACAAAAAAACCCCAAACAAACAAAAAACAATTGAAGCAGATCCCAGGGACAGTTATGAGACAATTAGTTAAAGAAAGGCCGTGGAGGCATAGAATAGCATGAGGAAGAATATGGAGAAGAGAAAGAGCAAGATACACTTGAACAACTATTAATTACTTTCTTGGAGGAAATGGACAAGGAGCAGGTAAAGTTGACAGTCCTTTGTAATACTTCAGCTTTTATATCTGTCTTTTCTCAGTAGTATTTTTTTTAGTTTAAAGATCATGCTTCATATACCTTTAAATCCAGCATCAAGAGCACCCATGATTTCATCTCTGTTGAATAAATTGAAGTAGGCTGATCATCAGTGATATCTGCTGGCCTCAACTCTGAGTTGCTAGTCAGATGGTCAACCCTGTAGGCCCTCAAGACAGTATGGACATAGGCTTTTCCAGCTAGGAAACAGCCAGAAATGTCTTTGCAAATGACAAAAAGGAGTACTAAATATTTAATGCTTAAAAGTTAAATATTATTATAAAAGTAATTTAATATAAATGACTTTCAGCAAATCCTCATCCATATTTCATGACTGCCATGGGTGTCTAGGTTCTAATGTTTGTGAGCAATTAATTTTAATGGTTATGTATTCTCAATATTCCTCTATTTTCCTTCTTAGTAGACCCCTAGGTCCATCAAGAAAGTAAAGAGCTAGACATCAGTTGTCTAGTTCTGGACTGAAAAAGTCCAAATATCTGAAGGCTCCAAATGACAAGTTAATATCTAGTGGATGGTTGCTAAGTGACATTTAAGCCATGATGTTGCAAACCCATGAAGTATGGTACCAGGAAGCCTGTTTCTTTCCACTGAATAGAACATAGCTGGGTACCTTCTTCCAAGTCCACTGTTATTATTTTCCCTGACAGCCATCACAGCTGTGATGGGAAGTCTTCATCCAGTCCCTACTACAAGATAGAATTCACATCAAGACTATTCTATTCTGTGACACTAATCCTACTAAATTATTGTTTTATTCTTCATTTCTCAGCGAAAGAAAATGAGGCTTCAAGAATAAAGTTGCTTAAGCTTATGCAGTATTTTTGTCATATGTACTAATTGAGATATCATGTTTTACCCTGTCATCTTAGTAGCATGGTAAAGGACATAAGGACTCAATAATGTTTTGTAAATAATAAAGGTCATAAGTAGTAAATTAAATCATTATTTTTATTATATTATGTGTTAAATATCTTGAAAAATTAAAAATTTCAAATCAATAAAATATTTAAAATTTTTATTTAAGGACTATAATATATAGTAATTCATAGTTGAGTTTTAGACTTAAAATATTCTGGCACTTATCCCACCACCAGTGCCAACTTCCCTCCACTAGTGTTTTCATATATTCCCTTCCTGCAAAACCTCTCCAGCCTGCCACCTTGACAGGAACACGTAAGTTTGATTGTTGAAGTTTAGTGTTGTTAACTCACTCTATGGTTTGAATATTTAGCTATAACACTCTTCTATAATACCGATGTACCCAAGTTTCTTTTAACCCCTATCCTTTTTTGTTTTCCTATGAATTTATTTTCCTCTCTGTATTTCTTTTCCCTATACTCTGGGGTTAGGGTTGATCTAGACACACCCCCTTTAATATATTTTATTTCATTCATAAATCTTTTTAAAATTTTTAAACAGGGGCCACACCTAGTGGTACTGGGAGAGGGCCAAGGGCTACTTCCAGAATGGTGATACTTGACTTGATAGCATAGACCTGATAGTTCACAGCTTAGTTCTATGGTATGGGACTCTGGGGCTACCAAGGCTATACTGGGTGATGCTTTGTTGGCCATGCAGTACAAGAACCAAGCACATGGGCTCACACATGCTATACATGTTCTCTACAATTCAGACTATCTCCCTGATCCTTCCACAAGATTTTGTTTTGGGGGTTTTTGGGTTTTTTTGGGTCACACTCGTCAGTGCGCAGGGGTTACTCCTGATTCTATGCTCAGAAATCGCCTCTGGCAGGCACAGGGGACCATACGGGATGTTGGAATTCTAACCATAGTCCTTCTGCATGAAAGGCAAATGCCTTACCTCCATGCCTTCTCTCTGGCTCCTAGATTTTTTTTTTGTGTGTGTTTTCCCTTGCTACACTCAGCTTTGCTTAGGCATTACATCTGACTCTGGTTGGGCCTGGGGATAGAACCCCAGGTTCTATATAGCTCAAGTATGTACAAGGCAAAGGACCCTTTCTGCTATACTATCTCGCTAGCCTCTGTAGTATGAAGGATTAATAACATTTAAAAGGTAGGGGTTGATATAAGGGATACTAATAAAGATTCTTGATCACTCATCTTCAGTTATCACCTGAAGTTATACACCTTATGCTGACATGGCTTATCCCTTTGGGATATGGAAAGCCCCTATGCTGGCAGCAATAGGGAATTTCTATAGAACCACATGATTTCCTAACACTTGCCATGTGTTGGTAGAAAATACTCAAATCTTTGGTATTCTATAATTGCAACTTCATCTGTAACTACTTTGCCTTGAATAAATATATCATAGATTGATGTATAACATATGCAAAATTATGCAAATCTAGTCAATTTTCATAAATTAATCACTGGGGTCACATAGACAGCTTGCCCTTTGCAGTTTTCTACTGAGTGCCCCAGGCTGCCTGATAGGAGAGATCAAAGAGGGTGAATGTGGTGTGTGTGTATGTGTGTGTGTGTGTGTGTGTGTGTGTGTGTGTGCAAGTGTGTATGTGTGTGTGTGGTGGGGTTGGCTTAATGCCAGAGCAAATCACATTCCTAAATTATGTTCCTAAATTCCTAAATTATGTTTTGTATCTCAGTGGAGGCTATGTCAATAAAGTCAATAGAAAATGACTTTTTATTTTGAACCAAGCTCTATGAAAGATAGTGAAGATCCTTGGCCTAGTGTAAAGTAACTGGAATATAAAAACTTGCGTGGGTAGCCAGACTTTAGAGAACCAATAACTTGTAATGGGATAAGTACAGAGGAGAGAAAAGCTAGTGTGAAGAGAGATAGGGGATGCAGAGAGGCTAAATAGCACCCCAAATGCTACAGCTAATCATGGGTAGAACTGGGTTGAAAACCTTGTTTTCTCAAAGGAACAGTATTATAATTGTGATGATGAAGAATATTGACTGGAATGTAATTCCTGATTATAGACTCTGACCTGTCTCTTATTAGCTTTGTGATCTTGGGTATGTTATATAATATCTTTGAGCCAGGTTTTTCTCAGTCTTTTTTGCAGCTGCTACTTCAGAAGGTGAACTGAGGTAACACTGGTTAGACCACCTTGATGGGCTGTAGGTCAGCACTAAATAAGTGGTAGATAGTATTCTTCTGGAATAGAAGCTCTTAGACCCATCGCTTTTAAAAATCTAGCCTAGAAGCAAGGACTGAGAAGTAGAAGTCCCCTAGGGGCTGCAATAAGTTAGATTATGATGAATGAGACAACTGTTAGAATTTGTTCTCAGTCTTGAGCCGGGAGGTGGCGCAGGAGGTAAGGTGCCTGCTGCCTTGCCTGTGCTAACATAGGACGGACCACGGTACGATCCCCCGGTTCCCATATGGTCCCCCGTGCCTGCCAGGAGCGACTTCTGAGCACATAGCCTGGAGTAACCCCTGAGTGTCACTGGGTGTGGCCCCCCCCAAAAAAAACAAAAAACAAAAAAACAAAAAGAATTTGTTCTCAGTCTTGGTTACCTATTAGCATCACTTGGAGATTTTGTAAAACATAATAATCCCAGAGCTCCCTACTTGGACGTGTTTATCTCTGCAATATTGCTAATAATTTTTGTTGTTGCTTGTTATTTTTGTTTTTGGGCCACACCCATTGACACTCAGGGGTTACTCCTGGCTATGTGCTCAGATATCGTTCCTGGCTTTGCGGGGACCATATGGGATGCTGGGGGATGGAACTGAAGTCTGTCCTAGGCTAGCGTTTGCAAGGGATACACCTTACCTCTTGCGCCAAAACTCCAGATCCATTATTGGTAATAATTTTTTTATTTTTTATTTATTTTATTTTTTTACTTTTAAAGAAGAGAAAAATGATAAACTGGGATAAAAATCAAATATGTCAAAAATGGACGGAGTTCTTCTAGAGGCTCTCATCATCGGTTTGAGTGATGAAGGGGAGAAAGAAGGTGAAACACCCCAACAGTACACAAAGAAGATTGCTAATAATTAAAAAAAAAAAAGAACTGTGCGATTAACTGTAAAACTTTGTTGAGAAACACCCATTGTACAAACCACAAGGGTATATGGCTTTGATGATAAAGCTCTGTCTACCCTCACTTCTCTTTCAGCATAACTGGATTTCCATCTCATGAATCACCAGGGTCTTGCCATGCTTCTTTATTATTTAATTGAGATTAAAGATAGTGAAACCAGAAAGGTCACTTATTCAGACTCCATGAACTCTATTGAGACACATGAACAGTAGAGCTGAGATCTACTGGGTTTATACTGAGGTCTGGGTTTATACATGGGAAAGAGGAAAGATGGCAAATCCTATAGCACAAGAGATGAAAACAGGTTAATTTTACCCATAGGATCAAAAGTTCATGTGCAGAAATCCTGGCCTCTTTTTTTTTTAATAGGTGAAGCAAGATAGTTTTGATGAAATAAAATTTACTTAGAGAAATGTATGAAAGAGAAAGAGAAGAATATATGCTCAGGAGAGAACACAGGCTTTTCCAGAGTGGTAAAAAAGAAGATAGATACAGGTGTTCAAGGGAGAACACAGATTTAAAAACTAACACATATTCAAGAGAGAAGATAGGCTTGAAAGAGGAAACCCTTATCTTAGCCTGCCCTGCTAGGGTAAATTTCTCCAGATATTTCCAAACCTTACAGTATGACATGCATGCAGAACCTTTTGGGTATGACATGTTTTGCTCTTATAAGAAATAGCGGAGATTTACAAATTATTTACTAAATATTTTAATGGAAGTATGTATTACAATAAACTTGGTCCTTTCTCCTTTTTATTGCCTTTGCAACTGACTAAGGACAAATCATGAGCCATCATCTCATTGCATGAGCTTCTTGCTGCTCTTCCACAACTATTCTTGCCCCTACTTTCATTTGCCACTCAGCCGCCAGAGTTATCTTAATGTGGAAGTGAGACTGTGCCATTCTCCTGTTTAAGTCTGCTAGTGCTTTCCCATTATACTAAAAAGAAAATGCAAATTCCTTCCCTGATAGAAAACGAACACTCTCCTCTCCACTCACATTGCTCTTCCCACTTCCATTGCCCTGTGATCTTCTTACCTTGAGAGTTTGGATTTTCTTTTTCCTCTGCCTAGAATTCCTTTATGCTGCTTCTTTTATGGCAGCCTACAATTGATAACACTATTTACTTTCCATCACCCTATTCCTTCCACTATAGACACTTGTCACCTTCACTCACGGCTAAAGGGGAGGTAGTTTTTATTTGTTTTTGGGTTATACCTGCTGGTGCTCAGGAACCATTGCTGGCTCTGCACTTAGGTATCACTCCTTGTTGGCTTGAGAGACCATATGGCATGCTGAGAATAGAACCTGGGTCAACTACATGCAGTATAAGTGCCCTAACCGCTGTACTATTGCTTTGCTCACTTCCTGCCTTTTTGTGGGGTAAGTCTTATTTTCTCATTTATTTATCCATGCATGGAAGGCATTCTTGGGAGTTTAACAGAACTGCCAAAAGGCTTGCAACTTGTCTGACATATTGACGACTTTATTACCAGCACCTAGCACTGTACAGAACACACCGCAAACACACAGCGACTTTTTGTTGAAAATATGAATGACTTGCTATTCCTTTCACCCTTACTTGGAGATTCTTCTTTCTAGAGAGGGAAAGAAAGAGGTGATTGACTGTAAGTTGCATCTAGGTTAGTCAATGGGAAAAGTGATTTACTTGAGCATCAAAGTGTATTCTCCATTGAACATTTGCTTGGACACTCTTCTAGGCACTGGGAGTATGGTTAAAAAAAATGGTGCCAAATTTTCTGACTCTAGAAGTTTATAGCAAGCATCAAATTAAAAGGATTCTTCCAGGAATAAATTCTGTAAAATGTTTTGCTCATATCAGTTTTATGTGGTCAAGAGTGATGGGGGAAGGACTGTTGATTTAATATACAATATAATGTCCATGTGTTGAGTGAGGTTTTCCTCTGCATGGCATGGCACCTCTAAGCCCATCGGCCTGCAGGTCTGATGAATTCAAGTAACGGTGGAGAAATTAATTCATAGTCTATTAAAGTTTCATCAGAATCAGCTTGTTTTATTCCAAGGCCCTGTCCGCCATATGCTTTTCTTCACATGGCTTCTATGCTAAACTTATTCCAAGCAGCCTTCTCTCTGCTTCTTCTCCTCCCTTCTCCCTAGCCAGACCCTTTTCTTTATCCTCTAGATCCCCACCCACCAGGGTGGGGGACAGCCCTGTAATCCAGATGTGATTAACATTTCAAGAGAAAGCTTAGAGCCTTTGGGGAGGGACCCCTTACCCTGCATCTTCAGACTGTCTACTGAAGGGGCTAAAGGTGCCATGCTGTACCATGCTGAGAAAGGTCTCGCCCAGTCACGTGGACATTAGACATATTTTATATTAAAACAACAAAGGACTACTATAGAGTGAGTGAAGGCTTCAACTGAGGAGGGAGTATAGATAGAGCAGTCCACAAGGTGCCTCTTCTATGGACGTCTTGTATTTTGTGTGTAAGGAAGGAAAAACTTTCAAAGTCACTGCTCTAGGAGATACATACTCAAGTTTTAATTAGAATCCACTTAAGTCAGATGCTAGTTTGTTCCCTAATAGTGATTAGTGCTGTCTTGGGTAATTAACAGCTTTTCGATTTGGAGGGGGAAATAACTTAATTATCTGCCTGACCTTGATGCTGTGAGTGTTAAGGAATGCATGGGGCCAGGATCTAATCAGCGAGTGAAGACAGAAGTGGACCGAGCTGGCATCCAAGGAATCTCCGGGATGCCCAATATGGGAATAGATTTTCTGTAGGACATGAGGTTAGGCCTCATGTCCTCATATTTTTTTTTTTCACCCTGGATATTATGATCCAGGCAATTGTTCCCATGCTCTTGTTAATAGAATAGAGACCCAGACTTCTGCATTTACTTACTTACTTGCTTGGCTTTATCTCACCCATTTATGTGGTTGTTTGTTCAAAAGCACACTATAGCCCACTCCTTATTTTTTTTTCTTGGCTAAGGAGGTCTTCCCTATCTAAAGCTCTCAGGTGATCTCCTAATAGAACTGAAAAAACTTTTCACACTCTTGATTCCTCTTCATCATGCCACATTTTCTTAGACTGCAGAAAATTAAATTCTGGAAAGTCGTGGATAAAAAAAAAGGCTTATTTTTTTTTTAAGTCAAGCAAAGGCATCTGTGTTCATTAGTTTTTCCTCTAACTCAGCATCCTCCTTGTCTTTCCCTCATCCCTTGCACTTCCATTCAAGTCAGTTTTGCATTAGAGTTTCAGATGAACTTTTAATTCTCTTCTAGCAGATTTTTAATTATCCCAAATCCACACTGAGAGGAGGCTGGTTCAGAGGCTCCTGGCAGCTTTGGTCACATCTGCAGATCACATAGGTATCATCTCTATAGCAACTCACACATGTTGGGTAGAAGCAAATAAAACTCAGCACCAAAGGTTAATTGCTGTTTCATTTCTGCCCCCCATCCTTGCAATTCCAGTATTGTAGACGGAAGTTCTAATTAGAATCAAATTATTAGCAGATTGAACATATTTTTTATTATTTCAGGGGCTGAAAAATTACTAAGGCAGATTTGGAAGGAGAAAGTGATAGATAGCTTCTTGAAAGCTCTTTGCCCACCTCCTAGGAATGGGAAAGCTTAGCTGGGGGAAGTCAATTTAGATCATCTAGCCAAATGGCCTGGATCTTTCTCACTCAGGAGGGACATGCTCCTTGGTCCTTATGCTACTTGACATGAATAATATTACTGAGTGTGCTGACCATTTATTACAGATTTACTTGTTCTAAGCACTTTGGTAGCTAGGAGTTCATTTGAACTGTAAATAGATGCCATGAGTTTGAGATTATTATTATTTTTTAAACTTAATTTATTTACTGATTGGTTGTTGGGTCACACTCAGTTGGGCCACACTCTCTTGGTGCTCAGGGCTTAATCCTGGCTCTGCACTCAGCACTCACCCCTGGCAGGCTGGGGGACCATATTATAGGTGCTGGGAATCAAAACCGGTTGGCCGCATGGAAGGCAAATGCCCTACCTCTGTGCTATCTCTCCAGCCCCAGAGTTTGAGATTCTTAATACCATTTTACAGACATGAAAACAGCCTCAGAGAAACAAAACCACACATCTCTGGTCATATAACTAGTAAGTTGCAGAGATGCATGTGTCTGATTAGAAAGCTCTTTAGCAAGGTTAAAAAATAGGCTCCAGAGGCATCAACTTGAAGAGGAAACTCTTAAGAGAAGCCATCTTGGCTTTCCCTATTATTAGCTAGCCCAGATAAAATGTGCTACAGCATTTGACAAAACTCACCTTTAGTGCTCTAAAATAGTAATTAAAAATGATTGGGATTATGGGACATGCTGAATCTTAGATGCCTTTTTCTGGTTTCCCAGAACTAACAAAAACCAATCTAAAGTTTTTTCCATCCTTCTCAAATACAGTTCTGTCATACTCATTTCTTCTTCTCCCTCTCTGAAATTCTCCTCTTTATATATCTACCATTTAGTCTTCTTAGTCTTTAAGTCCTCATTCAAAAACAGAATACATTTTAGATGTTCCTTAATAATCATAATTTATGTTTTCTCCCTTATCACAAATTACTCTACCCATTTATTTGCTGATTTGAGCACTATTGATGAAGAAGTTAGTGTTGTTGTGTGTGTGTAAGTTTGTGGTTGTTTTTTTTTTTTTTTGCCACAGTTGCCAGTCAGTATTTAGGCATATTCCTGATTCTGCACTCAGGTATTATTTATGGAGTTGCTTAGTGGACCATACAAGGTGCTGGGAAAATTGAATCTAGGTTGGCCTTATGCAAAGCAAGTGGCACTATCATTCTAGCCCTGATGAGCAATTTATATTGCTTGGTATATCCAAGTTTTCCTGGGCGTGCCAAGCTCAGCAATTTAATACTACTGGGTCTCTGTGCAAAGTACTTCTGTTTCTTTTCTTTTCTTTCTTTCTTTTTCTTTTTTTTTTTTTTTTGATTTTTGGGTCACACCCGGCAATGCTCAGGGGTTATTCCTGGCTCTATGCTCAGAAATCGCTCCTGGCAGGCTCGGAGGACAATATGGGATGCCGGGATTCGAACCAATGTCCTTCTGCATGCAAGGCAAATGCCTTACCTCTATGCTATCTCTCCGGCCCTTCTTTTTTTGAAATTTAAAATATTTTTTTTAAAGAAAAGGAATGCCCACACTTGATCCCTAAAGTTCTGGTGACATTACCTTCCAAACCGGCATACCTGAAGTTTGGTCAGATTGGTATCTCTGAAGAAAATCATAGAGACAGCGCCAATAGGAAAGTGATGATTCTGCATGATGGACCCAGCAGGCTTGGCATGGCAGGGTGAGGGCTTGGCCCACCCTCTCTTTCCAAGATGACCAGTTGTATGTTGTGTGGGCCTGTGTGCCCATGATCTTTTAATTTACATCTCATTTTACAACAGAGTGAGTCTATGGAACTGGCCCAGTTTAAACATGGCAACTGTATTTGTGGGCATGTTTACAGCTACTAGGCTTCCTGGAAGAAAGAAGATATGAGGAGAGGGTGCCCACAGTAGCTTCAAAAAACCCTGGTGATATCAGCTCCAAGCAGGTAGAACTGGAGTCTGGCTAGATTGGTGTCTCTGAAGAGGGTCATAGAGGGTCAGTGATGAGGCAGGGCAATGGGGAAAATGGTGATTCTGGATGATGGAGGCAGCAGGCTTGGCCTGCCTTCTCTTCCTGAGATGCCCAGCTTTGTGCTGCATGGGCTGGTGTAACCATGATCTTTCATGGCTCCTAATACATTTCTTATCTGTTTCTTCCATGATTAATATCCTCAACTAGAAGTCATAATAGAATCTTCATATTTGAGGGTTCTTGTAAGGATTAAGTGAGTTTCTACAAGTAAAATTCCTAGAAAAATTGCAACATTCATCATAATACTACCTATGTGCATGCTACATGTCCTGTATTGCCCATTCTTTTGTTGATATTCAGAATATAAATTCAATTTAAAATCATCCAAGTATCACAAGGAAACTTATTAATCTATTAACTGAGAAAGTCTGAAGATATATCTACTATTGATGTCAATGGATGTGGGGACTGGTAAAATCATTCAATAATGTTTGCCTCTGTACTCTATTGGTAGTGTTCTCTTTCATGTTTAACATTGGCTGAAAACTTGAAAACAATAACTTCCTGGTGTATATGGCTTGTGCTCTTAGATCTAGTAAGGAGCCTGGGAAAACCTCCATTCTTCAAAATTACCTTGTAAAGGTAATTAAGAGGAAGACGAATTAAATGCATGGGTAGTAGAGAAGATCTTATCCTTTTACCTGCATCTATTCCATCTTTGTTTTTAACCAAAAATGTCAAAAAAATTGGAAAGTTATTTAGATTAGTTAAATCTGGGAGATGAAAAGTTGGTTATTAGAAAAGTTTTTTTACATTTCTGCATGATTTACATATCTTATTAAAAATAATAATAGCTACTTAGGTAGAGTGTCCTGTCACCCTCTGTTCTCTCCTAGTTAGCAAGCACAGTGAAAGCCATTTATGAAAGGCAACTTTTCCTCCTGCTCTTATCCAATAGAAAGCATAACGTTCCGGGTCTTTGCAAAGGAAAGTTCAACAGTATTTGGACATGAAATAAAAACCTATCATGAGAAATGATAATTTCAAAATCTATAGTAATAACATAATAGTAATAGTCATCCATTATTGAGAAATATTTCTTAGGTACCTTCCCAAGCTTACAGGCCTTTGAGGTAGATCTTACTATGTTCTATGATGTAGACAAAGAACTTGAGGCACAAACTGATCAACTTAATGTCCAACATCACATAACTCTTATTTATGGATATGGTCTCAAGACTTACTCTATCTCAGGGCTAGTTGTTTTAGACTAGAAGTCTCTATCGCCAATCTGAACAAGGTTAGAATAATGACACTTTCAAACACAAAACCAACCAAAACTGTGCTTGCATTCAACCTTATCTTTTTTTTCCCCTCAAATCTGTATAGGAGTAAGTCTATGCACCAAAAATACTCTGTAAGTTGACACTTTTGTCCTAAAGGGAAATCAGTGAGAACACGGATTGGGAAGTCTAGCTTTAAAGGTGAGCATCATTGGGGCCGGTGTTGGCACTGGAGGTAAGGTGCCTGCCTTGCCTGTGCTAGCCTAGGATAGACCGCGGTTTGATTCCCCGGTTTCCCATATGGACCCCCAAGCCAGGAGCGACTTCTGAGCGCATAGCCAGGAGTATACCCTGAGTGTCACCGGGTGTGACCCAAACTCCCCCCCCCCAAAAGGTGAGCAACATTGGAAAGTGTTTCAAAGTCTTTTTTTTTTGGGGGGGGGGGTTTGGGCCACACCCGGTGACACTCAGGTTTTACTCCTGGCTATGCGCTCAGAAATTGCTCCTGGCTTGAGGGACCATCTGGGATGCTGGGGGATTGAACTGAGGTCTGTTCTTGACTAGCACAGTCAAGGCTAGTTAAGACTTACCACTTGTGCCACCACTCTGGCCCCTCAGACTCTTTTTAAGAGTTTCAGTTGTTATGCTCTCAAAGTGGACAACTTTGAGAAATGGAGGGAAAGGCAGCATACTTATAGATTTTCCAGAGGGTTATTTTATGTGTATTAAGATGCTAAGCACAGTGATTGGCAAATAGCAAGTGCTCAGTAAATGTTATTTTTTTCCATTAAAGAAAGGATGAAGTTTCAGAAGTTGAGTCCAGTTTAGTCTCTTTCATCACAATAGTATCTCTCAGCATGTCTCAAAGTTAATCTTTTTATCACAGGTTTTAATTTATTTCATGAGTCTGTGAAGCTTTACATGAAAATGAGCAACACCTTTCTCTATCTTTTCCCACCTTTGATATCAACTTCTAAGAGTCCATCACTTTTGATTCCATTAGCTGGTTATTATCTAGGGCCTAACCTTACTTTATTTTAAGTTAAACTTTTAATTTTGAGGTAACTGCTGCGATGTGAATTCAGTTGCAATGAAAAATAATAGAGATATCTTGTGTGCCTTTTATATAGTTTTTTCCAGGTATCATCTTACAAAATGATACAAAAATTGATTACATTTTCCAATCGAAGCAGCATTATTTATAACCATATGCATATTTAAGGTACACAGCATTAAAAATAAACACCTATTGTGTTTATCACCCAAAGTCCATTTGTCAACATGCTACTGATACCTTTTACTTGATTTATCTACTCCTTCTCTTCTTGTAATCACTTTTGTAATTAAGAAGTTTGTTTTTGTTTTGTGTTGTTCAGTTTAGTTTCTTCATCTTCCACCTGTGGGTGAAATCTTAACCACTTTTGACTTTCTTCAACTGAGTTTTGTCACATTACAATTATACCTTTAGGTGTAATTCATGTTGCAAATGCCAGGATGTTATAGATAATAACTCTTTCTGTATAGCTGTGTAGTATTCAAATATATATCACCTCTGCTTTATCCATTAATCTGCCATTGTGTGTTAATGATAATTTCAGGTGTTGGCTTTTGTATGTAATATTTCAGTGACTATTGGAGTACATAATATCTCTTGCACCTAGTTTTTCTTAATAATATCTTTATTTAAACACCTTGCTTACAACATGATTGTGATTAGGTTTCAGTCATTGATTAGGTTTCAGTCATGTAAAGAACATCCCCCTCCATCAGTGTAACATTCTCACCACCAATGTCCCAGATCTCCCTCTACCCACCCCACCCCCACCTGTACTCTTGACAGGCTTTCCAGTTCCCTCATTCATTCACATGGTTATGATAGTTCTTTTTTGGTTTTTGGGCCACACCCGGTGATGCTCAGGGGTTACTCCTGGCTATGCACTCAGAAGTTGCTCCTGGCTTGGGGGACCATATGGGAAACCAGGGGATCGAACCGCAGTCTGTCCTAGGCTAGCACAGGCAAGGCAGGCACCTTACCTTCAGTGCCACCGCCCAGCCCCAGTTATGATAATTCTTAGTGTAGTTACTTCTCTAACTGTACTCACCACTCTTTGTAGTGAGCTTCATGAAGTGAGCTGGAAGTTCCAGCCCTCCTTTCTTTGCCTCTGAGGATTTTTGCAAAAATGTCTTTCATTTTTCTTAAAATCCACAGATGAGTGAGACCATTCTGTGTCTCTCTAGCTCTGACTTATTTCACTCAGCATGATAGATTCCATGTACATCCATGTATAGGAAAATTTCATGACTTCATCTCTCCTGACTGCTGCATAATATTCTATTGTATATGTGTACCACAGTTTCTTTAGCCATTCATCTGTTGAAGGGCATCTTGGTTGTTTCCAGAGTCTGGCTATGGTGAATAGTGCTGCAGTAAATATAGGTGTGAAGAAGGGATTTTTGTATTGTATTCTTGTGTTTCTAGGGTATATCCCTAGGAGTGGTATAGCTGGATCGAATGGGAGCTCAATTTGCAGTTTCTGCAGGAATCTCCATATCGCTTTCCATAAAGGTTGAAGGAGGTGGCACAGGAGATAAGGTGCCTGCTGCCTTGCCTGCACTAGCCTAGGACGAATCACGGTTCGATCCCCTGGTTCCCATTTGGTCCCCCGTGCCTGCCAGGAGCGACTTCTGAGCGCATAGCCAGGAGTAACCCCTGAGCATCACTGGGTGTGGCCCCCCCCCAAAAAAAGGTTGAATTAGACGGCGGTGAAAAAGAGTTCTTTCTCTCTACATCCCTGCCAGCACTGATTGTTCTCATTCTTTGTAATGTGCGCCAATCTCTGTGGTGTGAGATGGTATCTCATAGTTGTTTTGATTTACGTCTCCCTGATGATTAGTGATGAGGAACATTTTTTCATGTGCCTGTTGGCCATTTGTATTTCTTTTTTATCAAAGTGTCTGTCCATTTCTTATATTCATTTTTTGATGGGATTAGATTTTTTTTCTTGTACAGTTCTGTCAGTGCCCTGTATATTTTGGATATTAGCCCCTTATCTGATGAGTATTGGGTGAATAGTTTCTCCCACATGGTGGGTGGCTCTTATATCCTAGACACTATTTCCTTTGAGGAAATAGTTTATCTTTGCTTCCACTTGTTTGGAAAGTGCAGTTTCCTCCTTGAAGATGCCTTTAGTCTCAATGTTGTGGAGTGTTTTACCTATGTGTTGTTCTATATGCCTTATAGTATCAGGTCTGATATCAAGGTCTTTAATCCATTTGGATTTTACCTTTGCTCTTGCACCAAGTTTTAATAGTCCATTGGTAAACTAAAAGAAGAGGGATTGTTGGATCATGTGGAATTTTATTTTTAGATTACAGGGGACTCTCCCTTCTATTTTCCATGATGACTCTAACAGTTTAATTCTACTACCAATACTGTTCAAGAATTACCTTCTCTAGAACTTCTCCAAAGATCCTCTTGCTATCTCTTGTATTTTTGGCAAGTAGTTTTCTCCCTATTGGGAATTGTCAGTTCATTGTGGTTTTGGTTTGCATTTTAGGTTGCTGACATTGAACAGTCAAGATAGTGAACATTCTAATTATTTCAAAGAGTCATCATATTAATATTACTTTTTGATAGTCACACCCATGTCTCTTTCTCCTCCACCCCTTCATTAACTAGTTACTAATCTGTGGCCCATATATATATTTTATAATTTCAATGAATAGACCAGGGGTGGTGAACAAGTTCGACACAAAGAGCCAAAATTTTAAACTGAAGAGAGTCAGAGAGCTACACCACGCAGTGATCTGCTAAAACAGACAAACACTTACACAAAAGCATATAATTTTAACAATAATATATTAAACACATACTGCATTTTGCAATTTTGAGTGTGGGAAAAATCCTGCAGTAAAGGTGAGGGTGTGCTGTGTCGTCCACACTAAGAACTAATGGCCAGATGTGACCCAACATGTGACACATGGGTCCCCCACTCGCTGGCCCATGCAGTTGTTTCCTCGGGATGGGAGACAGGATGCTGCAGCCTGGGGGCAGGACTATGCACTCAATGATCTCTCCTCAGAGGTCCCTCCCCAGAAGCAGCAAAGCAAAATCCAAACTTGGCAAAAGGCCACAGTATACAAAAGAGTAAGAGGCAAAGAGTCGCATTCATTTTGGCGGGGAGCTGCATGCAACTCGAGAGCCACATGTTTGCCACCCCTGGAATAGACATATAATTGCAACATTTGAGACTGGAATTTTCAGTTAGTGAGATTCTTTAATGAGTATTATTGTATTAATGAGCCATTATTGTATTAATGGCTGTCTTCTTATTGCTGAGTCACATTCTGTTAGATGGACTCCACTTTCTAAGCTTTTGTTTAGTTTTTTTTTTTTTTTTGTTCTTTTAGCCAAGCCCTGTGGTGCTCAGGAGTTACTCCTGGCTCTGCACTCAGAAATCGCTCCTGGCAGGCTCACGGGACCATATGGGATGCTGGGTATCAAACCTGGGTTCATCCATTTGGGTCTGCTGCTTGCAAGGCAAATGCCTTACTGCTGTGCTATCGTTTCAGTCCCACACTTTCTAAGCATTTTCTAAACGATCTCCCTGTGCTTCTAGTTGCACAGGGCCTCTGCATTTATTTGGGATCCCAGACCACTTTCATTTATTCTCTTTCTGTCACTGCAGATTGGTAATCTTCAAAATGATGCCTCCCAGCAGTTTTCCTTGTTCGATTCCTGTTTGATTTGCCCCCTACAGTTCAAATTATACTTTAACACAGAAAGAAGGAAAACTATAAATTTCTCTTATTTAATTTCCCTCTGGTAGTGTTTTTATTGTTGAATGTAGAAGTTCTTTTGTACATTTGCACAGAGCACTTCAAAAATCACAAATAATCCAAATTGGTAAAAAACACAAGCATAAGGCCTTGATGGGGTTAAAGCTCTGAACCAGCTGTCAGGGGCGACTGGGCAGGTAGAGCCACATCCTGAGTAGCACCATGCAGAGAGGGTCATCCAGCTGCTTCCAAGGATAAAATTATCAGTGACATCAGGAAATGACTTCCTCTATAATTGCTCCTCCTATTCTCCTATTTAATCTTGGTAGCATGCATGTCATTGAGAGAGAGAAAGAGAGAGAGGGAGGGAGGGAGGGAGAGAAAAAAGAAAGGAGGGAAAGAAAGAGGGAGGGAGGGAAAGAGAAAGAGAGAGGGAAGAGAGTGAGAGAGAGAGGGAGACAGCGAGGGAGAGAGTAAAGGAAAGAGTGAGGGAGAGAGGGAGGGAAAGAGAAAGGGAGACAGAGGGAAGGAGAGGGAGAGAGGGAAACAGAAAGAGAGGGAAGGAGGAAGAGAGGGAGAGAGAGGAGAGGGAGAGGGGTAGAGGGAATAGAGAGAGGGAGGGAGAGAGTGGGAAAGGGGAGAGAAAGACATGGAGAGTGGGAGAGTGGAAGGGAGGGTGGGAGAGAAAGAGGGAGGGAGAGAAATAGAGGGAGAAAAGAAAGAGGGAAGGAGGGGAGAGGGAGGGAGAAAGAGGTAGTGAGAGAGACAGGGAGAGATGAGAGAGGGAAAGGGAGAGGAAGGGAGGGAAATTGAGAGTGTTGGGAGGAAAAAGGGGAGAAGTAAGTTTGAGTGTACATAATACATTTTCTAAATTATGTTGTTTTCCAGGTGTGTTCTGTGTGTTCTTATTGCCTGTTTCCTTGGTGCCTCCTTGTTCCTATCCCCACAAAAACTTCAAGGCCAATGGTAGCAGTATGAATCAATAAAAGAACATTAGATTTCCTATTGAAAATTGTAAACATTGTAAACATTGAAAGAAAAGGTTTCCGTTTTCTTTTCCAGAAAGGTCCCAAGAATGTTCTAGAGTCCCAGGTGCCCCAATGGAATTATTTTTATTTTTCCCTTCCACATTCTCTTCCACTTCATTTACTGTGGGGAAGACTCAAAATCTCAGACAACTGGGGCTGGAGAGATAGCATGGAGGTAAGGCCTTTACCTTTCATGCAGAAGGTCATTGGTTTGAATCCCAGTGTCCCATATGGTCCCCCGTGCTTGCCAGGAGCAATTTCTGAGCATGGAGCCAGGAATAACCCCTGAGCACTGTTGGGTGTGGCCCAAAAGAAAAAAAATCTCAGACAGCCATGGAAAGTGGAGTGACTTGATATGGGGCCCAGTTTACTCTACTTTGCTATGTAGCCCTGCCAAGGGGGGCTGAGACTCTGTCATATTTATTTCATGAAAAGCAGCATAGTATTGAGCTCAATTTTAGAGCTGCTTATTCACATGTTCCTTCTCAGAGAACAGGTTATTAAATTAAGCCTACTTATTTGCTGGAAGGTTTTTTGTTTATTGTTGCAGATGGTGAAGACACTGCTCTTGCTACTGGTATAGAGCTTATGTATCCTGATATTCTTTCTATAATAATGGCACTGGGAGAACAGGTACCTGGAACAGCCTGATCTGGAGTCTGGACATACCAGATTAAACACAGACTCACAAGCCCAAGGCAAGTATCATGGGAGGTGGTGGTAGTGGTGGCATCATGTCTCCTTTGCTTATCAAGATGGTCTTACTTCCAGGGTTTAAGAGGTGGGCCTTTCCCCTGCCCTGAGCCAACTCCCTCTGTCCCAACTGACTACTACCTCATAGGAAACTTCTGCAGTGAAGCCTCCTGAGACTTGGTACTGCAGGACAAACAGTGAGTATGTGATGGAGCTCAGGTTCCAGCTCAGGACTGAACTCCAAACCTCCCACTTGAGACTCGATCCTGCTACTTCACCCTTAACCATGATTCTGGCTTTTAAGGCAGCTGAGACACAGCTCACCTTCCCTGATGAGGTGATGATCTGCTTTCAATCTTGCTCTGACCCTGTCCCTTAGCAACATCTCTTCCCTACTCATAGGAAAGCCCTTCCCCTCAGTGGAACAGGGGTTACCTTCCCCATTATTTCTTCCAGTATCTCCTGCCGCTGTCACACTTTTACTGCCAATTTTTTTGGGGGGGAGCACACCTGGCTTTGTGCTTAAGGATCAGCCTTAGCAGTGCTCAGGAGACCATATATGGTGCAGGGGATCCAATCAAGCTCTACCACATATGAGGCGAGCATTCTATCCTACACTCTGCTATCTCTTTGGTGCCATTTACCATTGACTTTTTGTTTGTTTGTTTTTGGGTTACACCCGGCGATGGCAACGCTCAGGGGTTACTCCTGGCTCTTCGCTCAGAAGTCACTCCTGGCAGTGGAGGGGGACCATATGGAATGCTGAGATTGAACAGGGGTTGATCCTGTATTGGCTGTGTGCAAGGCAAACACCTTACAGTTGTGCTATCGCTCCAGCCCCATGACTCTTCTTTTTAAGTATTCATTTTTTTAATATATAATTTCTCTATTTAAGTACCATGTTTACAAACATGTTCATAACTGGGTTTCAGCCATAAAATGCACACCCCATTCCACCAATGCAACTTTCCCTCACCCCAGTGGCATTCTTTTTAAACAAATATAATTACTTCATTTAAACACCATAAATACAAAATGGTTCATGTTTGAGTTTCAGTCATAAAATGTACATCAACCTTCACTAGTGCACATTTCTCATGACCAATGTTCCCAGTTCTCTTCTTTCCCAGCTCTAGGGCAGGTATTTTACTTCTATCTCTATCTTTTCTTTTCTTTTTTTTTTTTTGACTCTGTGGTGTGCAATATTGCTAATGAAGGGGTACCATGTATGTTACTTTATCTCCTTTCAGTATCCAGTTCTTGTCCGAAATGATTAGTTCCAACTATCATTGCCACAGTGGACCATTCATTACCCTAACTGCATATACCATTCTTTGTGACAAGCATCCTACCATGGAACCCTGGACTGGTCCTCTTGATCCTCATCTTTATTGTCTCTGGATTTTATTACCATGCTCTATTTAATTTTTCTTATCTCACAAATGAGTGTGATTAATCTGTCTATCCCTTGTCTTCTGATTCATTTTACTCAGCATAATAATCTCTATATTCATCCCTGTATAAATAAATTTCATGACTTCATTTTTCCTAAGAACTGCATAGTATTCCATTGTGTAGATGTGTCACAGATTCTTTAGCCACTCATTTGTTTTCAGGAACTTGGGTTTTTCCAGATTCTGGCTATTGTAAATAGTGCTGCAATACAATGAACATAGGAATACAGAGGGCTTTTCTATATGACAATTTTGGGTATATTCCTAGGAGTGGTATTGCTAGATCATATGGAAACCCAATGAGATTCTAAGTCTATTGGGCTATGGTTCACCATAAGGCTCTGAAGATATGATACTACCCAGCTCTTGTGGTGTTGGAAATACCTGGACCACCCTGGTCATGCTGGCAGTCTCTTGGACAACATTAAGAGATGCTTTGTGACCATGTGGTACTAGGAATCAAACCTAGGTAGAATGCATGACTGCTACTGTACTATTTCCTGCATTCATTGTCAAATTTATAGTTGTCACCAGAACTGTGCTTTATATATATGTACATACATATACATACAATATTAACCTAAAACACACTTTTTGTTTCATGTGTTGTTAGCTTATGAAAGTGTGCTAAAATAATTTTAGCTTTTTGGGTTTGACTATTTTGTAGTCATAGAGAAGAAATACTTTTAGATTTGGTCCTTGCTATAAAAAAGAAACACCTCTGACATTTCACTCAAGGTCTTGGTTTGCTCTAATCTTTCCATTTCTGGAGAAGAGGAATCTGAGAGAATATCAATTCTGAGTCTGGAATTTGTCATTTACCAACTGCAATATTATAAGCATGTCAATTAGTGTGTGTAAAGAGGTACTAGTAATGACTTCTCAGGTTAATAGGGCAGCTTTGAGGTCCCTGACATTTTCTGAAACAAAATAAAATATTGCCATAACCTATTGTGAAAATGTGTGGATGTGAAAGAAAGCAAACTCTGTGTGTGTGTTTATGTGTGTGTTGGGGAGGATGAGGGGTAGAGCAATGGAGGGAAGGAGAGAAGTGGAAAGGAGAGGGAGAAGAGCAAGAATGATTTATTTTAAAAACATGGATCTGATATTATTCTTTATTGCATGGGTTTCAGGGCTCTGATTAACAGGTCTTTGATATCTCTCATTTTAATTATCCCATAAAGTTTTGCCATATACTTTCCCTTTTCATAAGGCAGAATCTCTTCATGTAATTTGTTGCAATTAAAAATTCTTTTGGCTTTCCTGCAGAGCTCTGGGGATATCGCTTTTCCTTGAAGATCTCTAGTGGAGCGAATTAATCTACATTCAAGCAAAATTAGAGATTCAATTACATGATAACCTTTAAAAGGATAATTATGTTCTTAATGCCTTTGGCTTTGTTGTTGGAACTGATTTCTGAATATTTCCCTCCAGTTTGGCCTCTAACTGTATGCCTGGGGTCAGTGGTGATTCCCCTATGTAATGTGTGGTTTTAATCATTTGTAAGGCATAGTTATTCTGCCCAGGAAGACAATAGGTCAGGAAGATGCCTGAAACACTGACCATTAGCTGGGACACTTTCAGATGAGATACTTTAAGACCTAGGAAGAACAAGTCTAGGGAATGGCAATGGAGGGAAACAATTGCTAAAATGTCAAATTGAGAGGCCAACTGGTCAACCATTAAATGATACTATTAGTATCATTTTATCAACGAAGAGCTGAGGCCCAGGAACACTTTTGTAGTATGTACAAGGTTGACTGTGTAAAGGGTAGATTTGAACACAGTTCTGTGATCCAAATCTGATGTCTTTTTAATAGGGGATTTTATTATTTTATTATATATACATATACATATATTTGGAGGTTGCACATATACTGTGTTCAGGGCTAATCCTAGCTCTGTGATTGGGGATTTTCTTTAGGCAAAACATACCCTTCAGCCCATCGAATTGCCTCTCTGGCCTGAAAACTGATGATATTTTCAGAAAATATGGTGGAGGAAACAGTTATACTAGAATGTGGGGTGGAACCTTAGTTCTTAAAGCTTATTTTTTAGAAGATTTCTGGAAAGATAGCAGTGGGAATCTAACTCTCTTTTCCAGTCAGTATCAACCATTCTAATATATCTTTCTCTTTTGACTTAACCAGTAGGGTCTGCAGGTGCTAAGTGAAAACTATGCCAAAGGCTCTGTGGGAGACATGGTAAAGAAATTGATGTGGGGTTTTGTGCTCAGTGGGATGGACAAAAATCTGGCTACAGTGACTGGAAGCCTCAAGACAAGGAAGATAAAAGTTAGGCTTTGAGAAAAGTTTAACCTCCAAAAGATCTGAGGATAGGTTGATGACGATGCATGAGAGTGCCAAGTCCTCATGAAATCTGAGATACCAAGCAGTAGGCAGATTATGGGCATAGTCTTCCTGGCTCTTGAAAGACAGGGAGGTTCCTACAGAGAACCATTTTGTCTTCCTCTACCTGGAGGTAGTTATCTGATAAGGTATTTCAGCAACAACATCTGAATCTTGAGTGTAAAGGAAAAAAATATTACACCAGAGATAGTGAGACACAGCAGAGCATGCACAGCCCAACTACAAATATAGCTGCTGAGGAGAACTGGCTTTTGGACAGAAAAATAGTAAGTGAACATAAAAAGATTTGAGTGAAGTTTGAAAGGGCTGTTGGAGCTAAAAACACTCCAACTCCCTATATAAGTTAAGATAAAATGACCACTATTAAGATAGAAAATAGCTGGACTCAGAAGAGCAAATGGAAAAAATTTCCAAGTACTGACCACAAGAAAGTTAAAAAGGAAGAATAGAAGGGGACTATAAATTTAGAAAATAGAACAATGAAATGTAACAGGAATAAGAGTAGTAGATGTCTTAGAAGAAAAAAACAATATATCCTTGATATCACTCTATACAGTGAAATTGCTTACAGACTTGTGGAAGCATTGGTTAGGAAAGAATGTAGGCATGTATGAGCGTGTGTGTGTGTGTGTGTGTGTGTGTGTTTGTTGGTTTATTCAGACTGCTTTCATAGACTACCTTACTCTGTAGGACTGAGAACAACAGAAATTTATCCTCATAGTTTTGGAGTTTGTGAAGTCTAAGATCTGGCAAATTGAGTTTGTTATACTGAGGCTTAATATGGTGAAAAGAATGAACTACAATCTGTTTATGATCTTTTCAGTCACTAATTTCATTACTGAGCACTCTATCACCTTAAAAACATCCTTCTTCTTGCACTGGAGGATAGACTTTGAACGTATATACTTTGGTAAGGATATCAACAGCTAGTCTGTGGAGGATATAGCTTCCTAGTCTTTCTTCTTCCTCATTTGTACCAAGCCATTACTCACTCAGAATAAATGATTTATAATTGGTGAAATTGAAAGAAGAAATGGAATGTATGTGTGTGTGGCACAGTATTTCCCAAAATTATTTTTTATTTTTTGGTTTTTGGGCCACACCAGTGATGCTAAGGGGTTACTCCTGGCTATCTACTCACAAATTGCTCCTGGCTTGGGGAACCATATGGGACGCTGGGGGATCGAACTGCAGTTCATCCTAGGCTAGGGCAGGCAAGGCAGATGCCTTACCGCTTACACCACCACTCTGGCCCCAAGTATTTCCCAAACTTTTAATCAATGTCTTTGTAGGAGGATATATGCATTCTGTCCTATTTGTCTGTCCTATCACCTTCAAGTGAAGGTCCATGACTTACTCTTCCCTGAATAACTGAATTTAATTCTGAGGTATAATGTTAGTAATACCATAATACCATGCATCTACCTATACTTACTTTCTTCAAACTAGTGTTCATCAGTTTTAATTAAGTTCTATCAAGATAGTAATGTTTATTAATATTGATAATTAAGTTCTATCAAGATAGTAATGTTTATTAACTCTTTTCAACCTTAGTCATAACATACATAAACATGTTCTATGAAAGTTTCTAAATTCCAAATTCCAATCATTCAGAAATTATAGTTACAGACTTTAATCCAACATTTCTAATCCGAAAAAAGAAGAGAACCATAGTGATGCTGGAGCCCCCTGTGCTATACTGAAAACTGATATATGCAATAATATTTAGAAGATCCCAAAAGAAAGTCTCTATGATGCAGGAATCTAGACAGAATATTAGACAGAATATCCTGTTAGGTCAGAAGTTCTATTTCTGGAGGTACAAAACATAGAAAACAGTATAGAGTAACTGACTTTAGAAAACTAATAAGACAAGATTCTAATAAATTACAACAAACATAAAAAAGTTTCATAACTTGGAAGGGCAAAAGACTAGAGAGATAATCTAGTAAGTACATCTCTTGCCTTACAGGCATCTGACCAATGTTCAATCCTTAGCACCATCTATAGTATCCTAAGCTCTACCAGTGATTCCTGAGGGCAGAGCCAGGAATAAGCCCTGAGCACAACGTGGATTTTTTTTCAAAACATAATACGAGCTGTACATATACATGATTGTATACTTTTTATAAAAATAAATTTAATCTGAACAAACATTTACAATTAATAGCATAGAGCTTTTATAGGTTTTCTGTTTACTTTTTCATTTATTATATTATTATTTTTTTTTCAGTGCTAGAAATAAACTCAGGGCCATACACATGCAAGGCAAGTCCTCTTCTTCTACCTACATCCCTGAACAACATCCCTGTCTTAGGTCCCTTATTTAATTATAATTAAAAGTTTTGAAAATTTTTTAAAAGGTAACCTTCTTTAGAAGGTAGTATAAAGCATATGGATCCATTAATATCCAATATCATAGTATGAGAAGTATTTAATAATATAAATAGTTTTCCTATGTCTTAAATCACAAAGTTCACAAACATATTAGTTGAAACAACACTTATAAGTGACATGATAATGGAGTCTAATAGTTGAATATAATGTTAAAAGGCTACCTACTTTTTTATGGAAGGGTTCTTTCTTACTTCTTGGAACTTCAGGTGATTCCAGGTATTTATTGGCTTGTTAGAATATGACAATTGTGTCAGTCTTGGTGATATTCTTTTTAGATGTGTTTTTCTGTCTCTTTACTTATTTTTATTTTGAGGAGGGGAAATCGTCATTGTATAAGAGAATATTCAGTAAGGGTTATAGTTGTTAAGGGAATACGTATAAGATATTCGAAAGATTTTGTGTGTGTGTGTGTGTGTGTGTGTGTGTGTGTGTGTGTGTGTGTGTGTGTTCCTTTTATGTCTCTGAAATACCGTATTTTCTGGTGTATAAGAAAACGTTTGAAACGAAAAAAAAAAGTCAATCCAAAAATTGGGATCGTCTTATATACCGAGTATATCCAGAAAAACATTTCAATATGCCACTAAACGTCTGGATAGTGCCACAAAACGAATTTTCCAACTCAATCCTGCACCAATCACTGCAAGGCTGTTCGGAAGGTCTCTCTAATCACCCAATCCAAGCAGACATTTTATGCATGCAAATTAGACAATGTTCTGTACCCGAATCTCCAGTGTAAAAAGCCTGCTCAGATTGGTCAGAGTCAGAGTCAGAGAGGATGTCTATTACAGTATACCCTTTGAACCTTTGTTTGTTGTGATTGGCTCACTGTGGTACATACAGTTGCAGCACAGGAACGTTCTGTCTTATACAGCGAATATAGGCCTAAACCTATGCTTTAACTGTAAAATTAGGGGGTCATCTTATATGCTGGAAAAACGGTAGTTGGGGTGTGTTATATACAGTGCATCACTTTGGTGTGTGCAATTTGATAACCTGCTGGTGATGGACCCATATCAGGAAAAATCCTTGAGCCATGACTTCTCAGAAACCAAGTCTCTTAGCAAGCAAAGGCCCACAATAAAGGAAGGAGGCCTCTGAGAGTAGATGAATAGCAACAGAGTATTGGGATCTTTTTAGGCTGAGAGTCTATTATCTCACTTAGGGTGTGGTTTGGCAGCTGGCTTTGTGTGGGGATAATTACCTACTTCTTGAGGAGCCAAGAACTGAAGGTAAAAAGGGTTAAATGTGGGGTAATGATGGTTGGGGGTGAGGGAGTGAAGGACTAGACATGAGCTTGTAGGGCAGTAGGCAAGAGCAGACTATAATATGGACATTCTGCATCTGCAAAACATACAATAATAATAGAAAATTGTATTAATTTATATCATGGTTTTGAAAATGGAGAATAATGAGAAAGTTGCTGATGATTGCCCCAGCCCAACCCTTTTTATAGTTCTCCCCGGGACCCACTTTTCTGGCTGCTTGGGCCAGCACCCAGGCATGCCCCTGGAGTCTGGGAGGAAGCAGGAGATGGCTGGGAGCCTCCCTGGCTTCCCAGCACCCTCTAAGCTTGGGGAGAGGAGCTTTGGCCTGAGGTCTCCCCATACCATTGCCGGCAGAGCTAGCCTCCAGAACAGAAAAGGATTCGGTGTAGAATGGGAAGCTAGAGATCTGCCCGCCCCCTTCCTAATCTCTTTCCCCCTAGTCCTGGGGGTCCCCTATAGTGTCCTCCCTGGCACCCACCTTTATGGCTCTTTACTTATTTTTTGAAAGGACATCAGCCATATTGGATTAAGGATCATTGAAATCCAGTATGGTGTTTCTTAATTATATTTACAAAGATACTATTTCTAGATAAATTCACATATACAGGTATCAAATTAACATTTAGTATGATAGGGGCCACCAAATATAACCCATGAAGAGACGCAACAGAAAAAGCTGCACTTAGAGACAAAATTAGCCTTAATTATGTTCATTAGTAAAGAAAACAGGTTGCTTTTCTTTATCTTGAGAAATAAGTCAATAAAAGGAGCCATTTTATTTTGGATGAGGGCTAAAGCAAGAATAATTAAATAAAAATAGAACAAATAATAAATGAGAAAATTTATTCTCAGAGGACAAGTATCTAGGAAGTCTCACTAAAGAAAGTAGAACAAGAAATATATGAAATAGAATTCAGTAGAGCAGGAGCCGGGCGGTGGCGCTGAAGGTAAGGTGCCTGCCTTGCCTGTGCTAGCCTAGGATGGACCACGGTTCGATTCAAAATAGATACCAAAAAGATTAACATGAAAGTATTATATTTTAAATTATAAGGTTAAAATTTCAGCACATGCTACACATCTATATGGAAACAGTTGAAAAATTTATAGCAAGAGTTTGTTATGATCTAATAACATATGGTCTTACATTAGAATTTGGTATGCGCCATGTTCTTACATGATTCATAGGCTAAGAATGTTAATTTATTAACATCTATTTATTTAGTTTTTTGTTTATACAGAGTGGTGCTCAGGTCTTATTCCTGGCTCTGCACCCAGGAATCACTGCTGGCAGTCCTTAAGGGACCATCTAGGGCCTGGGAATGAAAATAGGTTGGCCACATTTGAGGCAAGTATCTTACCTGCTGTCCTATTTCTCCATTCCCTATGAATGTTTTTAAAATAGATTTAAATAGTTGCAAAAATGTAAGAAATAATACATTGTGATATTTGAAAGTTACATAAAATATGAAAATAAATTTTCATAAAACTTGTTGAAAAGGGGCCGGGCGGTGGCACTGGAGATAAGGTGCCTGTGCTAACCGAGGACGGACCGCGGTTCAATCCCCCGGTTCCAAATATGGTCCCCCGTGCCTACCAGGAGCGACTTCTGAGCGAATAGCCAGGAGTAACCCCTGAGCGTCACCGGGTGTGGCCCAAAAACCAAAAACAAACAAACAAAAAAAAAAAAACAAAAAAAACTTGTTGAAAAGATGCCATCTCTTTTATTGACATAGTATCAATGGCTACCATTGCAGTGATGGTAGAGGTGAGTAGTAATAATTTTTATTGCCCACATATTTAAAGTATCTGTGTTTTGTATAAAATATTGTAAACTTGGGGGCTGGGCGGTGGTGCTGGAGGTAAGGTGCCTGCCTTGTCTGCGCTAGCCTAGGACGGACAGTGGTTTGATCCCCCAGTTCCCATATGGTCCCCCAAGCGAGGAGCAACTTCTGAGCGCATAGCCAGGAGTAACCCCTGAGTGTCACCGGGTGTAGCCCAAAAACCAAAATATATATATATATATATATATAGTAAACTTGAAAATTAATAATTTTCTATATAACTTGAGCAGACAAATGATTATAAACAAAAAATGAAGAATTTATTTAAAAACTATACCTTTGAGATAGCTACTAGAATGGTAAATTTTATTAAAAAATTATAGGTATCAAAGACATAATATATCATTTGCCATATCTCACATGGGTACATAGAGGTGGTAAAGCATTGCCTTGAATATGGTCAATCCAGGGTCAAATCCCCTAGCACCATATATCACTCCCCAAGCACTATTAGGAATAGTCTCTTGAGCCTATAACTGGGAGTGTCCTTGAGTGCTGATAGGTGTACCCTCAGGAAACCTCCATCCAAAAATTTTAGAGAAGAATTATTTTAAAATGCAATTTAAATTATCTTAAGACATTGAAAATAATAACACTGTTCTATTTGTTTTATGACTACAGTAGAACTTCAATACTAGAACCCATTATAAATAGTATAAAAAGAAAACTGCACATTAATTTTAAACATAAATATGAAAGCAGGACTTCTAAATGAGATTATAGTTACATATTTATAGCAATGAAAGCTATCATCAAAAATAGTTTTGTCTCAGCAATGCAAAGGTGATTCAGTAGCAGAAATTTATTAACAAATTGTGGGTGAAAATGAATATCTTTTCATCAATAGATTTAAAAAGAATTTGACAAGCAGTTGTTAACACTTTTCTATTAAAACCAGGAGTAAATATAGCTGCTCATCAGTGCCACTATTCAATGTTTTCTTGGTTGGTGGAGCAATTAAGATGCAATTAGTGAGCACAGACACGTCTCACAGTCACTGCCATGTCAGCTCTTCGGCCAGCTCCATAGATTCATTTTATTCTCTAAAGAGATGTAAACCAAGCCATGAAAAATCATGGGTTCATAATCTCACAGCTGAAAATTGGGCTACTCTAGGGAGGAGGGGTAGGCCCACTTCCCACCCTACTGACACTTGGGCAGCTGCACTCACAAGCCACAATTAATGCCACATCAATGGCCCAACTTCACAACTTTAACCACTGATCTCTGCAGAGAAACTTAATGGACCAAAACTCCAGAAATGCTGTTGTTTGGATTGAGAACTCAAAGGTCTATGTGGAATGAATGTGGGCAGCCTCTCCCTACCCTTCCATACTTCTGGAAGCCTTGGCAGTCACAGACATATCCCACAGCTACCGTTATGTCAGTCATAGAATCTTCAATTTCTGGAGTGCCTGGCTAACTATGTGGACATGCGATGCCTTCACAAAAACCAGACCAAATTAGATGTCAAAGTAGTATAGAATCCATGTATGGCTAACAAACAAAACCAGCAACACAGAAGTATCAACAGCTTAGTAAACCTTTAGACAATGACTTAATGACATCAAGATGAGATATAATTATTTTTACAAGGTTTTTTTTTTTTGCTGAAGGTTTATATTTTTTATAATTTCATTATCATCTAGTTATAAATAAGCAGTGAAAAGTAAATTATTTTGTGCCTGCCAAGGGGGTAGGCAGTCTTGGGAGTGATGTGAATTCAGGGACAGCAGTGGAGTGAAGGTTACACTGGTGGTGGGATTGGTATTGGAACATGATTGCCAAAAATAAATGTAACTATGTAACTATGTAAACCAACTATGTAAAAGCAACGATGTAAACCAAGATTTTTTTTTACTTTATTTATTGATTGGTTGGTTGGTTTTTAGGCCACACTCAATGGTGCTCAGGGGTTACTCCTGGCTTTGCACTCAGAAATCGACCCTAGTAGGCTGTGGGACCATATGGGATGCTGGGAATCAAACCAGGTCTCTTCTGGGTCAGCTGCATGCAAGGCAAATTCACCACTACTGTGATATCTCTCTGCCCCTAGAACTTGCCTTGCGTGTCTGTGGCCCTGGGTTCAAACCTTGCCGTAATGCAGTAGTGAATTTAATAAGAAAATAAAATTACTTACAAAATATTAGAAAATAAGAAATACTATCTTTGCATTTTTATGACTATTTGCTTGTATACATGGTTTACACAAGAAACCAAAACAAATCTATTAGAATGAGTAAAACGAATTTGGTAGTACTTGAATGAATATACAACTATCAATGACATCTATTTTATCAGTAACTTCCAAAGCATGAAAGAAAAAAAAGTCATATGTAAAAGTATAAAATCTATAAGATGCTCATAAACTGAGTAACAATGAAATATTTTATTGGAAATTTATGGTCACACATATATTCTGGAGATAATAAGCTTTAGCTTTTTGGACTAATATAAATAATGGTACAAGTAAAGTCAATAGGGAAATGACAACATTGAGAAAGGTGTTTTGGAGACTGGAAATAGGATAGCAATTAGGGAGGATGCCAGGTATGTGGGCTCAACCCTCCTGAGTGGAACATGGTCTTCTGACAGTAGCTGGATGCAGCCCTGAAGGTCTCAAGCATTTCCAGATGTTCCCCTGGGAATACCCCAGCATTGCTGGTTTGGTCCCTGCAAATCCCTGGCACTGCAGGACCTGAATAACAATGCATCTTCTGGCTCTTGCATTGAATCACCTGAGCCTTGACCAAGAATCAACAATGGAGCCCATAGTCTCCTCATCTATTAAATTAAAAATAGGAAAATAGGAGCTGGAGAGAGTACATACTGGGCAGTGTGCTTTTCTTGCATGTGACTGACCTGAATTTAATCCCAGCACTGCATATGGTTCCTATCTTGGATCATTTAGAGTCCAGGAGTGATCCTAGAATGCAAAAGCACAAGTAAGCTCTGATCAATGCTGAGTGTGATCCAAACAAACAAACAAACAAACAAACAAGCAAACAAAATTAAAAACAGAGAGCCATTGAGTCTATAGTTGATTCTTGAGTGTTTAGTCCAAATAAGATCACTATCACACAGGTTATTAATTGTAATAATAATTGTGGTGGTAATAAATTGGAAATGAAGTGAATTTTCATTTTAATAGCTTGTCTATATCATTCATTATAGATTCTCATGATAGGACAATTAGATACTTTTTGAGAAGCGTCATTCTTGTGAAGGTTGAGGAAAACAAATATATGTGTGTGGAAATAAGTATGTTTGACTTCGTTATAAAACTAAAGAAAAATTGTTAGGTTATTTAAAAAGCATTTGCTTGAAGTCACATTGATTTATAACATTATATAACTTCAGGTACACAAAATTTATATCTGTAGATACTATATTATGCTTATCATCTAAAGTATAGTTCTTTCTATTACCATTCAATAAACCCTTTTTACCCAGTTTATCCATTCCCTTTCTCGCAGTTTTGGTAATCACTATTTTTACTAATAGTTAAAAATCTTACTTTTGGGGCTGGAGTTTTTAATAAATAATCTCTGGGACCCAATTCTGTATTACTTCCACATTTATTAAAAAATTAACATATGGGCCAGAGAGATGGCATGGAGGTAAGACTCCTGAGTATGGAGCCAGGAGTAACCCCTGAGCACTGCCGGGTGTGACCCCCCAAAATTTTGGGGACTGGAGAGATAGCATGGAGGTAAGTTGTTTGCCTTTCATGCAGAAGGTCATCGGTTTGAATCCCGGCACCCGTATGGTCCCCCGTGCCTGCCAGGAGTGATTTCTGAGCATAGAGCCAGGAGTAACCCCTGCCGGGTGTGACCCCAAAACAAAACAAAACAAAACAAAAAATAACTTACTTTTGATTCATTTGGTTTTATCCTTTTCTAATTTTTTATTTCTTTTAATCACATATAGGCCACATGGTAATTGTCTTTTTTCTTTTTCTTTTTTCATTAAGGGGTGTTTGTGGGCACACCTGGCTGTGCTCAGGGCTTAATTTTTGCTCTATACTCAGAGATCATTTCTGCGTTAAATCTGGATTAGCTGTATGCAAGTCAATTGCCATATTTTATCTTTCTGGCTCCAAATCTTTGACTTACTGCACTTAGCAAATTATTCTTTATCCATGTTTCTCAAATGGCAAATCTTTTTTTTTTTAGCTGAGTAGTATTCCCTTGTGTGTATGTATGTGTTTGTGTGTATGTAGTATCTTCTTCCACTCATCTGTCAGTGGGTTATTACAATTATTAGTAATTGTGAATAATACTGCAGTGTAAAACAAAGTTGGGCTTTTTTTGTTTTATAGTCTTTGGATAAGTATGTACAGTGGAATGGCTGGATCATCTAATAATTTTAATCTTAAGTTTTCGAGGATATCCATACTTCTTTACATATTGCTACAGTAATTCCCATTCCTATCAGTAGCATATGAGGGCTCCCTTTTCTTTTTTCTTTTTTTAATTGTATTTTATTGAAACCATTGTGATCTACAAAGTCCTTCTTAATTGAATTTCAAATATACAGTGGTCCAGGGCCATTTCCACCAACCTTCCCCATCAATGATCCCAGAGTGAATCCTGTAAGACCACCACTGTCCCGAGGCTTGTCAGTGTAACAGGCCCATTTAAGTTTAGATAGTTAAAAGTTTAGGTCTCTTTGTGCCCTGCCATGTTTCTTATCTCAAGACCATGGCTTTTTTTGTGGTGCTTATCGTTATTGTTGGAATGCTCACTGGATACTTGACACTTCTTTTTGTACCATTGGGGGCATTTCACTTTCTCTTTCTTCTTCATCACTCAAACCAATGATGAGAGCCTCTAGAAGGAATCCGCCCATTTTTGGAGTATTAGACTTTTATCCCACTTTATTACTTTTCTCTTCTTCTTCTTTTTTATTTTTTGGCTTTTGGGCCACACCCAGTGACGCTCAGGGGTTACTCCTGGCTATGCCTTCCGAAGTCGCTCCTGGCTTGGGGGACCATATGGGAAACCGGGGGATTGAACTGTGGTCCATCCTAGGCTAGCGCAGTCAAGACAGGCACCTTACTTCCAGCACCACTGCCCGGCTCCTACTTTTCTCTTCTTAAAACAAAACCACATAGCTTCAACAACCTAGTCCTGCCTCCCAGTTAGAGAGGGAAATAAGGGAGGCACCAAGACCAAACTGGTGCAAGACTACTAAGTAGTAAAATAGGTAAAGAGGGAACCACATATTCTAGCAGCCCCGGAGGTGGGGGTGAGGGAAGAGGTATGGGCGGTAGGATGAAAATGGAGGTGTAGGGAGGACAAATTGGTGATGGAATCCCCCTGATTTTATGTAAATATGTACCCAAAATATTATTGTCAACAATATGTAAGCCACTATGATCAAAATAAAAATTATATT
>PVKC010004640.1:0-35160 GCA_004027635.1 Crocidura indochinensis
CATTGCATCTTTGCAATTACATAGAAGCAAGAGTAGGCAAATAAAATCATTTTTTAAATTTTACAACACTAGAGTGATGTACTGATCCTTCTTTTACCCTCAAATCCTCTCAGTTTAATAATTTTTAGTCAGTTCCACACTAACATACTCTCATCTTACACCTTGTTTTCTCTTTATTCTGCTCATCTTCATCTTGCTCGTTACTATATAGAGATGCTTGAGCAAAAAAAAAAAAATGCAGTGGAGCATAAAATAATTGACGTGTTTGCCCATAGCATGTCCTATGGGGGAAAGCAAGTCTTGAAACATCTGGTACAGCTTCCTCTTTTACTTATAGAGAGCAGAAAGCAAAGGACAGACGGCTAGAGGTTTAGTCTTAGGAACATTGGAGTCAGGATAGGGTCAAATAGGAATAGGTCCTTTTCATAGAGGTTGTTTCTAGCTACACTAAGGTAAATAAATGAATGAGACTCACACATATTTTAAAGAAGATTATTATTATTTTATGCACTTTTCCACTTCTCCACACCACATAAACAAGATTTGTAAGATTCGACATCAAATGAAAAATTACAGAATTCTGGTGATGTATAGGAAATATCAAACAAGTTAACTCAGTAATGAAAATGAATTTTTCATTTCTCTAAATGGAACTAACATTTACAAAGTAGCTAACATATGCCAGGTACCGTGATTTTATACTGAATCTCATGTTTAATTTAATCCTCCATTGAACTAACTCTCTCTTGCACTTCATTGTTTCTGATGTCTACATAATAAAATCATAACAGAGCCTTTCTTTATTATCATCAAAACAACAATGTCTCATTAAAAGGGCCAAACAAGGTATTTGCTAATTTACTTAGTCAGTTTATATAGTTTGAAAAAGTGTTCATTAAAAATGCACAATACTGGGCCCGGGAGATAGCATGGAGGTAGGGCGTTTGCCTTTCATGCAAAAGGTCATCGGTTCGAATCCCGGTGTCCCATATGGTCTCCCGTGCCTGCCAGGAGCAATTTCTGAGCATGGAGCCAGGAGTAACCCCTGAGCACTGCCAGGTGTGACCCAAAAACCAAAAAAAAAAAATGCACGATACTCACAAAGGATGCATTTATTGAATCATCTATAAAGTTTCATGAGTAGGTTTATAAAATATGAAATTAAATAATTCTGGTCCAGAAAGATAGTACAGAGTTCAAAGTACTTGCCTTGCATTTGGCTAACCCCAGACTGATCCCAGCACTACAATGTCCTGGCACCACCTCCTGCTGTCCCTGAGCACAGAGCCAAGAGTAGCTTTTGAGCCTGCCAGGTATGATCCCCAGAACTTCCCCAGCCCCAATAAAATAAAAAAATACCCTTAGAAAAATTGACTGATCATATTTAAAACTTCCCCAAACTTAAAGAAAAATAATAAATGCAAAAACATTTCCAAATTCAGTTAGAACAGTTAGATCAAAAATAAAGTTCATTTGCAAATAGACAACTTCATCATTCTATGAACTGACCATAAGTCATTGAGTAAGGTACAATTACCTGACAACAGAGCAAGACTTTGAGAAGGCAGATATTGAAATACTTCTCATATTAAGGCCTAGTATGTCCCTGTATAATAGATAACCCAGCAGTAGTCCAGCAAGTTTAGTCAATACACAACTAGGTTTTGTCCTCTGAACCCTTCCTGGACTCTGACACTCTATCTTATCTTGCTCCCTGTATTACAACTTTCTTTTGGCACTGGAATGCTTGGCTTTCAGTATTGACTTTGTACACCTAGCCCTGACTCAAAGTTTAAACTTCTATGTAGTCTTTCTGGCAACCTGGGTGCAAGAGACCATGTGCCTGTCAGTGAAAAGATCAAAGCAATCCCAATTTTGACCTAGTGCTGGCTGAAAAGCCTGGGTTATATCAGCAAAAGCAATGGTCACAATTTGTGTGCTTTCTCAAGGCCTTGGCTGGCCAATTAAAATGAATTGTGTTATTAGAAATCAAACTGGTGACAAAGACTCAGCACATGGACAGACAGCTGAAAACCATTTGTGGCTTCTTTTCAGATAAATCACCTACAAACTGTTTCCTGACTTGAAGAAGCTGGTCTATTTTGGTAATTCTAACCCAAAAGATAACTACAGGATAATCATATGCCTCTGGCATGTATCAAATAAGAAAAGACTTTGTGCTCTAATGGTTCAGGTGATGTTTCTATAATTTGAAAATATTAGTGATTGTAATTCACAGTCCAGTAGCTGCCTTGCAATTGCTTAAGACAAAGCATAAACTAATCAGAGTGGGAAAGGGAAAGGCTCCTTACTAATTTAATCACCTTTTGGCAGCTTCCTAGGAGAAATACAAAAAATATTTTAGAATTTATTTTGTGAATTTGTTTGTTTTGAGGTATTGTATTTGAAACCAAGTTATGGAATAATTCAAATTATGAGTCAAAATATTATTAAGAAAACATTACCCCAGAGAACATTTTATTAGAACATGACTAAGACATTCAATGATAGCATAATATTTTAACATTCAATTCATATATGTATATATATTGTGTATATATATATTTGTGTCACACCTGGCAGCGCTCAAGGGTTACTCCTGGCTGCATGCTCAGAAATAGCTCCTGGCAGGCTTGGGGGACCATATGGGATGCCAGGATTCGAACCACCATCCTTCTGCATGCTAGGCAAATGCCTTAACTCCATGCTATCTCTCTGGCCCCTCAATTCATATTTTTTGAGACATGCAAAAAACATCATTATCATCATCATCACTGCCACTGAGATATATCTGCTTCTGGTCTAACATTGTGAAGACACCACATAGAGATGAGTTCATTGAGAGTTTGCCATAGCACAATAATATATCCATTCATTCCTGGTTATAGGTAATAACTGTATAAAGAATTTATAAGAATATTGAATAATTTTCTTGACCTCTCATGGTTAATAAGGAGCCTATCTAGAACTGAATCTAGTTGTTGTATGACTTGTACCTGCAAAATGAAGCACCCTGAGTAAATGTGGAGATTGAATAAAACTATACTGAAGTTTTTTTTTAAGATTTAAGACTGATGTCCGGGGGCCGAGCCATAGCACCGTGGTAGGGCCTTGCACGTGGCTGACCTGGGATAAACCCAAATTCGATTCCTGGCATACTATATGGTTCCCCAAGCCTCCCAAGAGCAATTTCTGAGCACAGAGCCAGGAGTAACCACTGAGAGCCGCCTGGTGTGGCCAAAAGACTGATGTGCACTGCCAGAGTGATGTGCACTGCACTGATGTGCACATTTCTTACATTCTTGAAGGCTTTGGAATAAGTGAGCACTCCTTACTGTTGGAAAACTTCATAAAACATTGATATGTGCTCCTTCCTCCTACTATTGCCTCCAACTGATTACATGAGGCAAAAAAGGAACTATTATTTTGCAGGGCCCCCATGTTGTCCCTACAAGATGGAACTGTAATGAAGAAACGAACAAAAGTAAACTATGGATACTGTTCAAAGGAAGAAATAGAGTGACTGTGAAGATAGTCTGGGGGAATGAAGAAATCACATGGGAGATAGTTGTTTGTTGCAATTTAGGGTCACTAATTACATAAAAAGCAGCTGTTTTTTTCCCCACATGGAGTTAGCAGCTGCACATTCCCCCTCCATATTTAAAAAAGTCAAGTTATTTAAAAGCAAACAAATATTGATGTATTTTTCTTTCCTAGAAAGTATGTGCTATGTTCGTTGATAAAGTCCTGTTAATTTTCTTTCCCTTAAATATCTCTGTTTATGACTGCAGGTGCTGCAAACTACAGTAATTAATGTTCATGATCGCCAACTACCAAGAACCTTCTAAAAGTAAGAGTTGATCTATATGAACTGTTTAAGAAGCTCTGAAAATAGAGTTTAATATACTTTGCTCTGTAACCACTTATAATGATGAAATGATGTCCTCTGCTTGTAATTTCAATTTCTGGAAAAATTTTAATTAGTGTTTACATATTAGTCAATGATAAGTAATAACATTTTATTTTATGTTTATGAAAGCCTTTATATATACCTAAAGCATGTACAAATCTTGAGTATTGGACATTGTTATCCTCATACGGTTTCAATTTCTTTGAGAAATCACTGCCAAGAAAATGTTATATGTCCTCAGAGGAACTGATATTCACCCTTTTTAAAAATGAAAAACAAATACATGTAACCTCTTTTTTCCCTTTATGCCCTGGCTTCTAGGAGCTTCAGATACTAATGTGATGAATATTTATGTCTATTATATCAACCTTTGTAGTTAGAATGCTTTCTCTTTCCTTTGTTCTGATTTTCTATTTCTGTTTCATCAGCCACCGATGATTATTGCATATGAAATTTTTAATAAATTGTGTTAAATGTTTTTAAAGAAGCGACATATGAGGAAATAAAGAAATGAATGAATGAATAATTTGGCTAATATAGTCTTACTTTTAGAGACAGATGAAATTAACTAAGCAAAGAGATATATCTCTTAAGTGACAAGATTGGGTTTTATCCCATGTCTCATGGGTTTCCAAGTCCCATGTTGATTCTATAATGATACATCCATCTAGAATATGGTGAGTAAAGATTTTATTCAACTAATGCCTTGTATTAACCTTTAAAACTGACATATATCTACCCAGTATTGTGAAAAATACACCGTGCTGTCTCCACTATTAAATTCCTGAGAAGGAAGGAAAAGGGGTGGGGGGCTGGAATCTGTAGTGATAGCACAGAAGTAGGGTGTTTGCCTTACATGTAGCCCACCTGGGACAAACCCAGGTTCAATCTCCATCATCCCATATGGTCACCCAAGCCCTCCAGGAGCAATTTCCTGAGCGCTGATGGGAATGGTTCCAAAACAACAAAAATAAAAAAGAAGGAAAAGGTAGGGATTTCCAGATATCAACCACATTCATTGAGGAGATTGTTGTGGAGGTGGGATGGGAATGTAGAATTATGGCTACTCCACTTTTCCCCTCCCATCTCATTCTACACAAGAGTTAAAAATGGTTCTTTTACAATAGTCCAAACATCTTTGTCTATTGAAATATGGCAGCAGCTGCTTCCCCGTTCTCCCTGTAGCTCAGCATGAATTTTTCTCTTTGTTGGAAAGAAGATATAAAAAGCCAATGCATTATTTATGGTAGTTATTTTCTTCATTACATATTCATAATAATTGAAAGGTGGAAGTAGAATATAGTGGAATGGGTAGAAAGTTAGTTGCAGTAACTTCAGAAACTTTCATGGGAAATGCTTGGCTGCTAAAAATAGTCAAACAAACAAAAACTCCAGAATGGATTTTAAAACCGTGCTTTTTAAAATACTATATATGCTACTCATATCTTTCAACATTTTGCTATTTATTTGTCTACAGCAATTTAATTAGTATAACAGAGGACCAGTAGGAGAATCTTCAGTTCCATCCAAGGCTACAAGGCTTGAAAGGAAGTCACTCATTCTTAAAAACAGCCATGTATCTTTATGGTTAGCTCATAATCTGAAGGAAGCCAATGTGTTTTACTTTCTTTTCCAGTTATATAAATATCTATTTAAAAAAAACAAGGTGGTAAAGATGATAAACCAAGTACATCCATTTACCCTTGTAGATTTAGATAGATTACGACTTATTATATTGGCAATATGTTCTACTTTGACATAACTTTAGCACATTTTCTAACCACACTCTATACCTCTGATATCAGATAGTTAGCTATATTCTCAGTTTCAAAAAAAAAACTGGCTGAGAAAAAATGTAGATGAGATAAATCTAAATTTAATATCTTTATTATACACATACATAAACAAATACTTATTACTGGCATGTACTCCCAGGGCTATATTTTTATCTACAAAAGATAATGTACATTTATTGGAAATAAAAAGTGTATTTTCTCTGATAAGGGCCAACGTTTTAGCTCCCTGTGGAAGATATGGGGTACTTGAAGTGGATAGCAAAAGGATCTTTATCAAGTAGGCAACTTTTGACTGGAAGTCATAGAAAACCTATAAAAATGTCTTTAAAGCTAATAAAAATGTGTTTTTATGCATAATAAGAAGCCCAGATGATCTTATTGAGTGGTTCCTAGGTCAATTAGTTTAGACACATAATGATAGTATGATTAGAAGTAAGGTTCTTTTTATTTCTGGACTGTTGGGTACTTGTAAACTCTCTCTGGCACAGTGCTGAATGGCACAAGATCTGGTACATGTGCATAAATAGGTCAACTAGGAAAAGAAATTCCTTTACTCTTATATTTTAAAATTATTAATAAAATATTTTCCTGAAGTGATTTAGCAGATGTATTTTATTGTTTCATTTGCCAGAATTATATTACATTCCCTTCTCCAAACTGCAGACAAAGGGCAGAGAAGATCACAGTTGAGTCAATGAACTCAAAAGAGAATGGAATACCACAGTTCAATTTTAGTTTTGTTAAAATGAAGGCAAGAAGGAAATTGATATTGAGCTAATAACCAAAAATGTTTTTTCAGGTCCACTCTTTGCCCAAGCAACAGCTTTTGTTTTGTTTAGTTTTTTTTTTTTTTTTAGGACCACACTCAACATTGCTCAGGGCTTACTTACTCTATGCTCAGTGATTACAATTGTTGGTGATCGAGGGACCATTTGTGGTGCCAGAGATCAAACCAGGGTCAGCTGACCATGTATATAGCAAATGCCTTAATCCCTTTATTTGTTTTTCATTTGTTTGGGGCCATACCAGGTGGTGCCCGGGATTTACTCCTGGTTCTACACTTAGGATTCACAACTGTTGGGGCTCAGGAGATCATGAGATGCTGAATATTGAAACTGAGTTGGTCAGTTGACCCCATGCAAGGTAAGCTCCCTGCTTACCATATTATAGTTCTAACCTCTCACAATCCCAGTTCTACTTCCAGCTTTCCTTTCTTTATTAAGTTAGAGATGGTTTAGTGTTCT
Source organism: Crocidura indochinensis (assembly GCA_004027635.1). Lineage (NCBI taxonomy): Eukaryota > Metazoa > Chordata > Mammalia > Eulipotyphla > Soricidae > Crocidura > Crocidura indochinensis. Next base: position 6,951 of record PVKC010004640.1, read on the forward strand.
CCAATATCTTTTTTTGCCTTTTCCTCTAGGCACACAGCCAGGTTACCTTTCCTAATGTGCTGACCAAAAAATTCTTAAAGAGCAACCCCATATATTAAATTTAAACTGGATTCATAAGACCAGTAATACATATGCTTACAAGTTGTTTTCTGCACCTTCCAGCTTACTGAAATAGAGATGCCTATTTAAACTTTAGCAGTTGCTAAATATCCAGATGTTCTTTCTATCTGGATCTTTAAATAACTAACATGGGTCAAGACAGTGTCCCTTCCTTCTTCGTTTGCTCACTTTCATTATATAAATTTGAAATAAAATTTCTATTTTGTTTATGTCTGTTTTGGGTACCTATTCAGACCAGCACAGTTGTCCATTCCAGCAACATTAGAGAAGATTACTGAGAGAACTAAGAGAGAACTAAGAACTAAGACAATTCCTGAAAGAACTAAGGAGGCTTTCAGGTGCTTCCAAATGAACTTTAAGTGTTAATATAACAGTCAACAGTCTTTTCTAGAAATAGACTCTCATCCTGATAGTTCCTGATTCTCTGCCAGGGACTTGTCCAGGCTTTCCCTCCTCCTTAGACCTCAGATTAAGGACCTCTGCCCTGAAGCAATTCAGAACAACAATTATGGGTGGGAATGTAACTCCCATAATCCAATTTTGGCCACCTGGGTTTGGTTCTTCCTAGGACTGAAGCAATTTTGTAAAAATTGTTTAAGATGGTCCTGTATGATTCAACTTGTCTTTTGGCTCAGATTTATCTGGTAACTGAATCTCCTGCTCCCCTCTTTAAAAAGATTTATCCTTGATCTCAGCTTGTTTCTTCCCTACAAAATCTCACTGAAAGGTGTTCACTGATGCTTAAGTCGTTTCCTCTAAATGCAAGTCTAACTGAACCCATCAACGGATACCATATGAGAAGTCACTGACTTCCCAACAGACCTCGCTGCCATATACATCTTTTCCATTGACTCATTTCAGGTTCAGTTATATTGAGCACAGATATCTGCAGGAATTTGAATTGCTATAATAAGAAATCAGAGCAGTTTGATTTAAGGAGAAAGTGAAAAGACTATTGGTGAGAAACCATGTAGGAATTAAAACCCATGACCAAAAGATGTGTAGTCAGGAACAATGTACACAGGTCTAGAAAGTTAATTTTGCTGCCATCATCCCTGCCATAAGAAATATATGTTTGCCATCCAACATACCAAATTCAAGAGCAATGACTTAGAATATACATCTTATTGACTGAGCCTAGATCTCATGCATTCAATTAACCTGCATTAAGGTAGAAAAACAAGAAACTGATAATAGTTTGTTTGTTTGTTTGTTTGTTTTTTAAATTCTAATTCATAAAATGAGAACTCCCCTAAGTAGAGTAACAAATTAAATGCTGGGCAACCACAAGCAATAGCAAGTATTTCTTGTAGGTTTTTGAAGCAATTTTAAAATATGCTATTGATGCTTCTAACAGAAAGCCCATCTAACTCATTGGGCATATTTTTCCTTTTATTTTCCATGTGTTTGAATGAGCTAATTTTCTGACCTTTTCATGTTTTTGAGAGTGAATATTTTCTTTTCCTAGATCTCACCTCTGGTAGATACAGCCAGTGGAACCACAAGATAAGACCCAATTTAAGTCATAGCAAAAGCTTAAGTCAGCCCTCCTGTTGGGAGGTTTCCACCACCAGGTAAGTGTCTGGAGACTTTATTGTAGTTTCTATCTGGGTGGGTTGGAGTTTCTTTCTAGAATAAAAGACTCTCAACAATATTCATTGAGAAATCCAGTTCAAGGCTACAGAAGGTTATCACTGCTTATTTTAGGGCATCCCTAAAGCTCAATCTGAACCAGCCCTCATAGCATTTGTCCCCATTATTTCCTTAATAACATGACACCCGCTAATTCTTTTTTTTTGGGGGGGGAGTTTTTTTTTGGGTCACACCCGGCAGAGCTCAGGGGCCACTTCTGGCTCTATGCTCAGAAATTGCTCCTGGCAGACTCGGGGGATTTTTGGGATGCCAGGATTCGAACCACTGTCCTTCTGCATATAAGGCAAACACTCTGCCTCCATGCTATCTCTCTGGCCCCGACACTTGCTAACTCTTTGTGCTTCACAACCCATAATCTTTTATTTTTGAATTGAACTCATAAGGCTAGATATTCCCTTCATATATTTTATTCCAATAATTTTCAATGCTTTTTCTCCCCTGGCCAGCCTCTTTCTATTCAACTCTCTATATTTTACATTTCCAAAAGATCAATTTTGTGATGAAGGAAAAATGTATCATCTTTATCATCTTCATAGATGACATATTATGCCTCCTTGATGTGATTTAAACCTGCTTTTCTCTCAATAATATTATTTCCCTTGAACATTTTATCTAAAACCAATTATTCTTCCTTTCGAAATTAGGCATTGTACAGGATAAAGGAATCCCAGTACCCACTCCAAAGAATTGTTTTTTCATTATTGTTTAAATACAACTTGCTCTGTGAGGTGAATCAGTCCAGATCCAGTCTATCTTCTATGTTACTCCATAGGTGATTGTCTATAAATATATAAAGCTTTTACTTGACTTGAATATTCATCTTCACTCCTGGTTCTGCCATTATTCTAAATGACTTGTCTGTCTATGTGTATAAGTCCCCATAATAGTCCTATGGTGCCTTGTCCTCCTGACTTCAGTGAATGGTAATGGTCTCTAAGTATGCTGCTCATAGCATGTGCTCACCCTTATGGACTATTTCGGCACAGAAATATTCAACTTATATTTTCTGTTTCCCAATCTAGCCTTTCTTTCTAGTAATTTCACCTATTACATCCACTGTATTGATTGTTGACTAGATCAAGATATAACATTGCTTAATTAATTTTTTAAATCAAATGTTAGCATATTCTCTAGTTTCATCTTCTAAAAATTTAACATCAGGAAGTTACAATTGAATCTCTACTTTTAATTTGTAATAAATTTTAGTTGATCACAATAGAGTTAATGTGCATGATTTTGATGAACAAAGTTACTGCACCCACTAAAGCAAAAGTGATGTACTCCTCTACTCTTTGTGTTGCCCCTCCCCTCTTTTTACCCTGGATAATTTTATTTTTTCAAAGGCCAAGAGTTTGTGCACATTAAATTTTGTACAATACTTTCTCTGTATGACATACTACACTTGATTTTAGCCAAAAGGCCAAGAAAAGATCTCTGTATACTATAAATGAGTGAAAGTCATCTGTGATCTGAAATTCTCCTTCAAATTTATTTTACTCAATATGATATTCTATCATTCCATCCAAGTTTAAATGAACTGCCATTTTCATCCGTTTTAGCATTCCATTTTGTTTACCGTATTTTACTTTTCCTGTTAAAATATAGGGTTTATTCACTGTCTAATACTACCTCTCTTTCAATGCACACCAAATGGAAATTAAAAAACGTAGGAGAAAAAAATTAAAAACTCAAAGGTTAACAGTATATGCTTAATAAAGCTAGACTTTGGAGTGCCAACAGTCATCTTACATTTGTCATTTGCTGTGAGTGACTGTGATTGTTTAATTGTGATCTACATTGAGAGCAGGGAGAGAGGGCTCTTCCAAGAGCAGCTGTCTGGGCTGCAGTGATTAATATGACTGCTAGAGGAAGACAGCATTGAGAGCAGGGAAAGGGGGCTCCTCCAAGAGCAGCTGGCTGGGGTACAGTAATCAATAGGACCGCTAGAGGGAGAAAGAGTGACTCCTCTGTGTCCCATAAAAGCTGAATAGAGAACTGAGCGCTAGAAAGCTGCATACCCTCAATAACTCAGCTCTCTTTGTGCCCTGAAAGAAGAATCAGGACAAGCAGAGGACTGAGTGATGAAGCCTGGCAGCTGGATAGAATGTGGAGGTGAGGGGGTAGGGGGGACAGATCATTTGTCCCTGAAGCTGGAGTAAGTTTCAGCATGCCATATGCCTGCGTATAAGATGACCTCTAACTTTTAAGAAGTTTTTCATGGGTTAAAAAGTTGTCTTTCGTCGGTAAAACAATCCATGACATTGAGATGAAGGGCATCTTCAAGGAGGAAACTACCCTTTCCAAACAAGTGGAAGCAGAGATCAACAGATGGGAATACATTAGACTGAGAAGTTTCTGCACCACAAAAGAAATAGTGCCCAGGATACAAGAGTCACCCACCGAGTGGGAGAAACTATTCACTCTACACCCATCAGATAAGGAACTAATATCCAAAATATACAGGACACTGACAGAACTTTACAAGAAAAAAAAATCTAACCTCATCAAAAAATGGGGAAAAGAAATGAACAGACACTTTGATAAAAAAGAAATACTAATGGCTAAAAGGCACATGAAAAAATGCTCCTCATCATTAATCATCAGGGAGATGCAAATCAAAACAATGATGAGATACCACCTCACACCACAGAGATTGGCGCACATCACAAAGAATGAGAATAATCATTGCTGGCGGGGACGTGGAGAGAAAGGAACTCTTATCCACTGCTGGTGGGAATGCCGTCTAGTTCAACCTCTATGGAAAGCAATATGGAGATTCCTCCAAAATCTGGAAATTGAGCTCCCATTCAACCCAGCTATTCCACTCCTAGGGATATATTCTAAGAACACAAGAATACAATACAAAACTCCCTTCCTCACATCTATATTCATTGCAGCATTATTTACAATAGCCAGGCACTGGAAACAATCAAGATGCCCTTCAACAGACGAATGGCTAAAGAAACTGTGGTACATATACACAATGGAATATTATGCAGCTGTCAGGAGAGATGAAGTCATGAAATTTTCATATACATGGATGTACATGGAATCTACCATGCTGAGTGAAATAAGTCAGAGGGAGAGAGAGAGACGTGGAATTGTCTCACTCATCTATGGGTTCTGAGAAAAATGAAAGTCATTTTTGCACCAATCCTCAGAGATAATGGGAGGAGGGCTGGAACTTCCAGCTCACTTCATGAAGCTCACCACAATGAGTGGTGAGTGCAGTTATAGAAATACCTACATAGAGAACTATCCTAATCATATTCATGAATGAGGGAACTGGAAAGCTTGTATGGAGTACAGGTGGAAGTGGGTTGGGAGGGAGGGAGATTTGGGACATTGGTGGTGGGAAAGTTGCATTGGTGAAGGGGGTGTTAAAAAAAGTTATAAAAAATATAACAACATCAAAAAAGAAAAGAAAAAATAAGGCCTCCCAATTCTTACCACAGGCTGTGTTCTTCACACTGACTGTATAGAAAGAGGAGGTATAGTAAATGCACCCCATATACACCTCAACCTAGATCCTTGCCTGGTCTGCATTGGGAATTTGGGGACAAAAAAAAAGTTGTCTTATATGCCAGAAAATACAGTCTGTCTTTTTTCAGACATAGGACATGCAATATAAATTAATGTCAAATAATTGCTGACATTTCATCCTTTCTTGTAGATTTATAGTATGCCATTTTGTTTATATGATACTTTCTTTCAGACATAAGAGGACATACATCATAAATTAAATGTTAATTCATAATAGAAATGCTTAAAATCTCTTAGCAAACAAGAAGTAAAAATATTCTTTTTAATCTAGTAGAGGGCAGCCATAAGTGTCATGAATGAAAACTATATTCAATGCCAAAGAAGGAGAAATTTGTTTTGTCTTTTAAAGAAGTTCCTTTAATGCTTCTTGCAAGACTGGTTTTAAGGCTATGAATTCTATAAACTGTTATTTGACCATGAAGCTTTATATTTTCCTTCAAATCTGAATGATAATCTAGCTAGATAATTCATTCTTGGAGATGTTTTCATTTCACTGAGTGTACTATACAGTTCCATTCTCCTTTGATTTGTGGAGTCTTATATGATATATCTGCTGTGACTCTTATGAATGATCCTCTTTATAAAAGTTCCTTTTTTTTTATCTGACTGCTTTTAACATTTTGTCTCTGTCTTTGTATTTGGCCATTTTAAGTAAAATTTGTCTTGGAGTTTATCTCCGAGTCTATTTTTTCCTGTGGCTCCTTTGAATCTCAATCCCTACATTCCACAATTCTGGGAAATTCATATCTCTGATATTTTTGTTTGTTTTTTGTTTTGTTTTTGTTTTTTCTGCCACACCTGTTTGATGCTCAGGGGTTACTCCTGGTTAAGTGCTCAGAAATTGCCCCTGGCTTGGGGGGACCATATGAGACACTGGAGGATCTAACCGTGGTCCTTCCTTGATTAGCATTTCAAGGCAGACACCTTACCTCTAGTGCCACCTCACTGGCCCCATATTTATGATTTTTAAACTAAGTGCTTCATCAAATTAGCATTCAAGTTCTTTAGGGATGTGCATAATTTTTTTCCATTTTGAACTCAACTTGTATTTCTCTTTCAAATTCTTCCCCATATTCTTTTTTTTTTTTTAGAAGTTTCTTGTATATTCTCTTGGACTTCTCTGATCTTTTATTCAGCTACTGTGTAACTCAATCTCTTATCTAGAGTCTCCATACTCTTGCTTCTTTATACTAATCCCTATCTTCTTATATTCTCTTAAAACTCTCTGTGAAATTTCCCGTTTGATATAAAACTTTCTCCTTTGTTATCAACTTCACCAAAGATAAGACAGGTACTTAATAAATATTGAATTAACAAACTAAGCATCACTTGCTGTTTTCAAGACTACACTTCCCTCTCACCATTGAAGAACTGAACATTTTAGCTTCTTTTGGTATATGTGCTGCCGAAGCGAGCACATTTTAGCTTCTTTTGGATTTCTGAAAACCTGTAACATCAGGTTCCCATTAAAGCCTGTTCTACAGATTTTTTTCCTGATCTCTTTCTGTAGCCGTGCATTTAATGCCAGTGGTCAATGACCAGAAACCTAATTTATTAAGTGCACTTATGAGTGAATTCTTTTCAGTTTTCTTGGTCATTTTTCTGTTCTAGGATGTGGAAGGAAGGTACAAAGCATTGAAATTGATTCTCCACATCATCAAGAACACGTAGGGTCCAAAGTATTGAAGCTGAATTTTGACCTCTGAATTGAAGGTCTTCTGGGAGGGGAAAGTAAACAAGAAATTTCAGACAAAATTATATGCAAACTCAGATGGTGTGAAAGTGGACAGTATATGTGAGGAAGGGCTGAGGAAAGAAAAGCATATTTTCTAAGTGTCTATTTTTTTTTTGCCAGCCTTATATAAGGCACTTTAAATACATTACCTAGCAAGCAGTTCAATGAACTTGAAAATAGGGTACCTGGGAGGAAAAGGTGACAGAAGGTTGTATGATGAGGTTGGAAAGGTAGCATATTACAGTGTTCTGAAAGACCTACATGAAATGTAAAATTTTTAGTCATTGTTAAGCTATAGAAAGACATTTTGAGTTTTTTTTTATACAGGAATGACATGATTATATATGTCTACATAAGAATTGCAGATGCTAGTAAATAGGGAGAATTTCAGGGTGTTTAATGATGTGAACCTCTTTTTACTACTTTCCCCGCATCTACTTTCATGTTTGACATTCAATAGATGTACTGCATGAATAAATGAATGAATGAAACTGAAAATAGAGAGAATAATCAAGAGGTTTTTGCAAAACCTTGCATGAGGGAAGGCTGATTTAAGCCCAAGATGATACAAAATGGAGAAAAGAGGCCAAAGACATGAGGAGAGGGGGCTTGGATTTATGATTTAAGAGAGAGAGAAAAATTCAAGATAACTAAAAGATTTGATGCTAGGTAATTCACTTTGTTCTTGTAATAATAATTCCTACCCTAGAGGATTTTGCATCATTAAATGTTAATGAGCTAATGTATGCAATACGTTATATTAATGAATGAAATACACTTGGGGGTAGTACTAGACTGCAAGCAAAAGAAACCTCTAAAACCTAGTCTTTGAAAACATGAGGAGCTTATTTTCTCACATAAAAATGTTTCAATCAGGGGGTCCAGGACTAACATAGCAGTCTGCTATGGCACTAGAGAATCAAATTTCTTCTTCTCTGCCTTTATGTTTAATGTACATACTCTAGGCTGAATATGTCTGCCAAATTGATATGTTGAAACCTTAGGAGGTGGCCTATGGGAGGTGATTAAGATTTGAGGGTATGAGGGTCATGACCTTTATGAATGGGGTTACTGCCTTTGCAAAAGAGACCCAGAAGAATTGCCTTTCCCCCTTTCACTAGGCAAGAATATAACAAAAGATTGACAGTATGCAGACTAGAAGAGGCCTTTAACAGCACTAGATTATACCGGCACTCTAATCTTGTCTTTTCTTTTTGGTGTGGTATGGAAAAGGCACCGTGAGTAATACATTTCTACTGTGTATTAGCTCCCCAGTCTATGGTATTTGTTATAACTGTCTGAATTGAGTAGGACAATATAGCTTTCATTCCATGGTTACCCAGTAGTTTGATAGCATAGTCTGTGAAGTATAAAGAGGAGAACCAAAAGGTTCCAGTATGACACTGCCTAACATTGTTTAATGGTAGTTATGGCTAGGAAATGTAGCTTTTCCATTGTACACATTATAAAACAACAATAAAACAGTACAAAGAAATCAGGCCCAACTATTGTGAGCAGGCTATTATTAGCAGTGTTTTGTAGAGAAAATAGAAAAGGGAAATATTGTATCTTGATTCTTTGGACTATGTCTGTCTTTGAAAGAACAGGCATTTTACTCGTTGTGTGTGTGTGTGTGTGTGTGTGTGTGTGTGTGTGTGTGTGTGTGTGTGTGTGTGTGTGTGGTATGGGGGTTCAAATTGACATGAATTTTTGAAACTTAAGTGTGCCATAGAAGAAAGGTAATATTTCTGTAAAAGTGTTTCATTTCTAGATAGAGGATAGTGTATTTATTCAGTTGTTTATTTACTTAATTAAATTGTTTTCTTTTGGAGTCATGCTCAAGGGTGCTCTGGGCTTTCTGTGGTCTCTGTGTTCAGTGATCACTTCTGAAAAGCATGGGAGAGCATATGTAATGCCACAGATCTAATATGGGTCAGTCACATGCAAGGAAAGTGAGTCTCTTTGCTGTACTACCCTTTCAACCCCCATCTTCTCACTTGAAGACACAATTTTCTCTAAACACCATTCTAGTCACTATAAATAAACTCAGGACAACCACTTACTGTCCAGAGGAGCTTTTCTCTTTCAACCCATTCAGTCTAATCTTCATGCAATAATTTATTTTATTTGTAATCCAATGGAAGAACTGTTGTTCCTTTTTTGTTCCAATTCTAGATTTAATACCATTTTATAATTTGTTCCTCTTGTAATTATTTTTATGTCACTTAAAAAGTGAGATTATTTGTAAACCCTGAACAATACTAAGTGTGGCCATCAAACTGAGGGAAATAAGATTATAGATCCATATAAGTTATATATCATGAGATTTATATCATGACAATCAGTTGCTTGTCCATAAGTACTTACTGCATGTGTTATGAACTTGCCTGGGTCTTTTATTCTTCCTTTCTTTCTTTAGTCCAAGCCCAAAGATAAACTGCCAGTATGGGTTATCAAATCTAGCTCTCCAGTTTTAAGAGTCCATAACACCTATAGACTTCAGTATGATAAGAAAACCCTTACATATGTAGTGAGTGCCTAAACTGCAGATCAACTTCAGAACTTGAGAGATATGCCGATTAGCAGAGATGAATAAAATCCAGGGGGTGAGTCATACACATTCAATATGATTGGTGTGTCTATCCTATTAGAGAAATGGTTGCTGCTCCGAAATGCTACTATGTCAAGGAAGATGCTTTTTTCTTATATATAACTGAAATTTTCGAATAGCAGTAGCACATCTTGCCCAAACTCCTTTTGGCTTGAAGCAAAATGTAGGGGGGGAAATGATTTAAGTGAATGTAGCCACACAAGTTTGCCCTGAAATATATTGAAAAATTAGACACTATGTCAGGGGAAAGATTTTTACTCATTTGATCAACAATTTAACTTCTCTCTGACCTCCGTTTAAAGACATACCAATGCCATGGTTCTTCTGCCAGTCAGTTAAACTCTAGTTTTTCTTGACTTATGAAACTGAGGTTGCTTTATCAAGATCAACACTGGAGAATAACGTTCTCCCAGTGGCTAGAAATCTGACAACTTTATTCCTCTTTTTTTTTATTTTAGTGAGTTCATGGAGTTTTAAAGTCACAATTACTCTAACATGTCCTAAGAAACTAAACTACAGGTATATAACCTTTCTTTTTACAAATAGTGCAGTAAATCAGCATCGGTAATGCTGAATGATGACATAATTAACTTGTACTTAAAAGGTAGAGAAAATTTCTCAGCCATGTTACAAAGAAATAGCTTAGAGGGAAACTGCTTTAAGTTCAGAATCTGAAAGAGTACTGTACAAATATGGAAGAAAATGATAACGATATCTTTACATATCATTTGTGTGCTTATTTAAGACTTCTTGGCACACATTTGGCTGTTATAAGAATTTTGATTAACTGGGCTGTGGAGTTATCAGGCAATGTCTACATTTCTCTGTGGAAAATAATACCAACCTACAAATCAAACCTAAACTAATAGTCAGTGGTTGGTGTTCTTGATTGGGCCAAAAAGCCGTAATAAATTGCAAAGAATATGTCAAAAGACAGATTGAGTTGGTTTGCTGAATTTAGGGAAATGCTCGGCCTGACATTTAATCAATTGAAATACCTGCAATTGAAAGATTGTGTTACTAATTCTCTTCACAATTTATCTTTCTTTCCTCATCTCTTCTAAATAAAGCCTCAGAAAACTGCCTTTGCCAATGAAGTGACCCATTTAGCATGTAGCTTTTCTGAAATAAGGATGGCAAATGGGCTCTTATGAAAGCTCTGTGCTGCTTTTGAATACCGTGAGATTTTGTCTTGCAAGTTACCCCACACTTGTGGCACATGAAAGCAATAACACACATGGGCAATGGAGCTCTAATGATTGAAAATAAATTAGGATATCTTTGGAGAAAAATATATATTTAGAATGTTGACTCATTTGATCACATGCGGGAGCTGTTGCTCTGCCTAGAGATCACTACTGTGATCAATATCCCTGCCTCAACTGTAGGAACAATAAGTTATAAATACAAAATTATAAAGTATAAGTATTGCTCAAAAATTGTGCATCCCGGGGTTATTGCTTATTGTTTTATTTTTTTCAACAGACATAGCGGTGAATAAGTAAAAGACAACATAAAATATAATGCATGAGGGGCTGGAGAGATAGCATGGAAGTAAGGTGTTTCCCTTTCATGCAGAAGGCCATTGGTTCGAATCCCAGTATCCCATATGGTCCCCCAAGCCTGCCAGGAGTGATTTCTGAGCCTGGAGCCAGGAGTAACCCCTGAGCGCTGCTGGTGTGACCCCAAATCCAATATATATATATATATATATATTTATGTATATATATACATATATATGCATATATACATATATATGTATATGTATATAGATACATATATATGCATGATTAATTTAATTATTATATATTTTTGGATCATATCCAACTGCACTGAGGGCTTACTCCTGGCCCTGAGTTCAGGAGTCACTACAGGTAGGCTCAAATGATCATACGATATGTCAGGGATTAAACCTGGGTTGGCTATGTGCAAGGCAAATGCTCTCCCTGCTATATTTGCATGATGGCCTTATGATATAATTATCTTGAGAAACCCACTAATCTTGTTTTCACTTTTTAGGTCACACATAGCAGGATTCAAGGTATAATTATTCCAAAGATGCATTTGGCTCAATTTTTTAAGGTTTACTCAGCTTTCATCTGCTCTATATCCTAATGTTCTGGGCCAGGTTTTTCTCAAAGAAGTAAAATGACAGTCATATATCAAGTGAGAAAATCTCAGGGTCACAATATCCTTAATATCATTCCTGAAATTTGTTCTAATTGAATTCCTTGGGCCATTTTGCTGTTTCTAAACTTGTCTTTGTTCTGAAGGGAAGGGACGGGCAGGGCCTGGTTCAAGCTGGTAAACTCAGCTTTATGACACAGAATTTTCCAAGCAAAAATTAGGAGATTTTTGAAATACCAGATAAGCAGTCTTGTTTTGTTCATAGGGATCACTCCTGATGGTGTCAAGGATTGAATTGGAGTCAACTACATGCAAGGCAAGCAATGAACAATCTCTCCCACTCTTCTGTTCAACTTTTAAAGATGATTCAATGTCCTCTGATTATATAAGGAAAATAGATCCTTAAAAGCATGTTAAAAACATCTAGTATAAAAGAAAAGAGTAAAAAATAATTGCATAAGTTAAAAAAATATAAAAGGTGGAGCCAGGGAGAAAACATGGAGGTAAGGCATTCGCCTTGCATGCAGAAGGATGGTGGTTCGAATCCCGGTGGTTTGAATACCGGCATCCCATATGGTCCTCAGAGTGTGGCAGGAGCAATTTCTGAGCCTAGAGTCAGGAGTAACCCCTGAGCGCTGCTGGGTGTGACCCAAAAAACAAAAACAAAACAAAACAAAAAAGATAAAAGGAGCCTAAAAATTAAGAATAATCTAGAAGTATTTACTAGTTTGATTTCACTATGCATACTGCCTAATTGCATCTTTGAAATAATCTAGATATCATAAGTAGGAGCTGGATATTAGATGATATTAAATAAATACTCAAGCTTGATAAGACATATGTGTTATGATACATACATATATATGATATAGACTTACATGTTAATATATGTAAATATATGGAATACTGAAAATTTACTGTTGAAAATATTGTCCTCAAAATTTCTTTGGAGTCTACTTTAAAATACTTTTAAAAACAACTGAAAACTAATAGACACATTTTATAATTGCTCAAGCTGAGTGATGAGTACAAAATTTTTTATCCAATTTTTCCTGATTCAATTATTTTTGAAAAGTTTTCAGAATAAAGATGATCATTCATTGCCTTACGCGCAAATGAGAAACTTCCTTTGCTTGTGTTAGTTATTCTTTGAGACCTCTTAACAAGGACTCTCTTGTTGAGTTACATACATAGAGCTGGGGTCCCTTTTGTCCAGGGGTGATTTTATTTTCTCTGCCCCTGGTTAGAAGAGAATTAGAAGGCCAGCCTACCACAGCAAGGTCCCACCAGGTTTAAATCAGTTCCAGCAGTTTACAATCACCGCACTGCATAGCTGATGGATTGCCCCAGGCTGTAGGGTCCCCCGGGAAGGGTGGGATTTACTTCCCTTTTCTGCTGCCTCTAACTGGGGGGGACAGAATGCCTTTTAGTTACCTCTTGGGTGTGTGTTTGAGAGCTGGGGGAGGGGAGAAGAGGTGGAAGCAAGGTTTGTCTGAGCTTCAAGTCAGCCTTTCCCAGCAACTGAGAGCCCCCAAATCCCCTCCAACGATTGAACCTAAAAAAATAACAGTGTCTTATTTGCTCTTGGGGATGCCCTGAGAGAGACATATACTTGGCATTCTCATAGTGTACAAAGTGACACATTTTCTTAGAGAAACCAAGACGTTACTTCCATTAAACATGACTACATATTGAGTGGAAATGTTTGAGGTGTAAAAAATATATCAGATAAGTTTGAGAACTGTTTGGTTATATATGCTAAGCACTTTTACCCCTTTCTAAAGAAAGACGTGCCTTCTATTTTTATCCATATGGCAAATCCTATTTTGAAGCTCAAAGGATGAGCATTAACTGTCATAAATCTTATACTGTTTTCACCAGCCACTCTTTCTTCCAGGAACTTTATGAGAGACTAGTATTTCCTGGAATGCATGTTGGGAAATAGTGTCCTTAACCAAACCATCTTCAACTCAGATTTCAAATGAATAATGGGTTTCTTAGCTTCAGTTTCTCTTTTGGGGCACTTACTCTATTTGCTTGAATGCTTATTATGTGCCTACTAAGCTTGGTATGGCTTAGACACAGATGAATAAGACATATAGGCCCTGCCCTTCAAAACTTCACATTCTCCCAGAGAAACCTGAGACAATACAAGTGATAGGGGTTCAGTGATCATGAGTCATATGAACACAACCCTTAGCAATGCTATCACAAAGGAGGGTGACAATAATAAACATGTCCAGAGGGCAGGGGAGTATAACCTCACAACTAGCTATAGTTGTAGTTGCTTGGCTGCTTATCTAATATTTCAAGGATCTCCTTATTTCTGCTTGGAAAATTCTGTGTTTCTTTTTTTTTTTTTTTTGGTTTTTGGGCCACACCCGGTGACGCTCAGGGGTTACTCCTGGCTATTCGCTCAGAAGTCACTCCTGGCATGCACGGGGGACCATATGGGGAACCGGGGGATCAAACCGTGGTCCGCCAAGGTTAGCGCAGGCACCTATCTCCAGCGCCACCGCCCGGCCCCCAATTCTGTGTTTCTTACAAAGCTGTCTTTACCAGTTTGAACCAGGCCTGCTCTTTCCTTCCCCTCAGAACAAAGACAAGTTTAGAAATAGCAAAATGACCCAATTAGAACAAATTTCAAGAATGATGTTTACGATATTGTGACCCTGAGATTTTTCTCACTTGATATATGGCTGTCATTTTTACTTCTATGAGAAAAACCTGGCCCAGAACAATTAGGATATAGAGCAGATGAAACACTAAGAAAATGAGCCAAATGCATTTTTGAAATAATTAGGGTAAAACTTATACCTCTAATACCTTTTAAATCTGAGTAACAGATTCCCTGTATTGATGAAGCCAATTTGTCTATTGTTTAAACCAATTTTCTTTTTCTTTTTTTGGGGGGTGGTAGTTTGGAGCCACACCCAAAGGTGCTTAGGGCAAAACCAATTTTCTATGTCTTCACTAGAAATACTCTAAGTGATAAGAGTTCAGAACTCATGTTTTTGCCTTGTTATCTTTTCGAGTAAAAATAGTCCATTTGTATGGGCCTAGGCCCTGCTCAAATTTTACCATTTTAATTATTTCTCCTGGACCAGGTGAATTCATAACCATCTCTCCTTTACCCTAATCTATACCAGGCTCATTTATTATGTAAATACTTCTTTGTACTCACACTACATACACACATATACACACACTATCTCCTAGATTATAAACTCTTTGTAACTTAGTATGTTATATGAAATAAAGTTATCTATCAAAATTTTTGTTGAGTAAATATATCCTTTTGCATTATACCCTTCTTACTCTTCTTTCAATTTATTCTTCTTGCTGTTCTTCCTTTAATTTTTTTTAAAAAAACCTCCCAAGCAGACCTCTAAAGAATCATTCAGTGTTACACAGAAGATCATGTAGTTGGCAACACATTGGTCATGTGTTTTAAGCTCTGTGTGATCTCTCCAGTCTTCTATCCATAATGTTTAATACAATGCCAAACGTTTAGCAGAATTCAAAAATCATCCACATTTTACTTCTTCACTGTGGTGCTATCTTGATTCCTCCCAAGTAACAGTGATTATTCTCTCTCTTGTGCTCATGATATAATCTCATATCCATGGGATCATCTTGGTGATTATTTGTTTCTTTAGATAGTAGAAACAGAGAATAATATGTTCTGGCCTAATTTTCTATTTTGTTTAAATATATCAAATAGATCAAGATACACATGTGGACTAGAGATGTGTTTTTTCAAAGATAAAAGATTCTCAAAATTGGGGCCAGAGAGATAGCACAGCTGGAGAATGTTTGCATTGCAAGTCTATTCAGGATGGATGGTGGTTTGAATCTTGGCATTACATATGGTCCTTCATCCCACGCATGATTCTGAGTGCAGAGTCAGGAGTAACTCCTGAGCACCGCTGAATGTGATCCAAAAACACACACACACGCCAAAAAAAAAAAGTTATCAAAATTAATTTATCAGAAAAACCTTTATGTTAAAATATTGTGCCCTGTGTCTATTGAGAGTTTACACTTATAACACTTTAAATGAATTAATTTATAAGTACATAAGCTCGAAGAGAGCAGGCACATTACAAAATATTTTAAAATAACTGATATCTGAGCCAGAGTGGTGACACAGTGGTAGGACATTTGCTTTGCATGAGGTTGACCTAGGGCAGACCACGTTTCGATTCCCCAGCATCCCATTTGGTCCCCCAAGCCAGAAGCGATTTCTGAGCGCTGAGCCAGAATGTCACCAAGTGTGGCCCAAAACACAAAAACAAAACAAAACAAAAACAAAACTAAGATCTTTTAATAAATATTGAATGACCTTAATGTGATAGCTGGAATATCAAATTTGCTATAGGGAACAGAATTTCATTAAAGAAATCCAGAGCAACAATGTCCAATGTGCAGGCAAGCCTCGTATCTTTATTAATAAATTGGGATATGGGGCTGGAGAGATAGCATGGAGGTCGGGTGTTTGCCTTGCATGTAGAAGGACCGTGATTCGCATCTCATATGGTCTTCCGAGTTTGCCAGCAATTTCGAGCTTAGAGCCAGAAGTAACCCCTGAGCCCTGCCAGGTGTGACCCCCAAACCAAAATAAATAAATAATTAATTACATTGGGATATTCAGAGATTTGCATCTAAAAACTCATCCTTCCATACCTCTTCATCTATTTGTTTATTTTAATCATTGATTTATGTTAAATATTGTTGACACATAATAGAATACAAATTTAAAGTGGATGACACGCTCAGTTGGTGCATTTAGATATTGTAGCATAATTATCATTGCAGCAACACTTCCTTATTTTCTTTATGTTACCTCCTAGTTCTGGTACTTGAAAACATCTAAAATTTATTTCAAAATTTCTTTCCTCATGTTCAGAAACCAGAATCTTTAACCTGGCACCAGCAACAGCTAATGTGCAAAAATGTTTCGCGGGGACCACAGAGAATGATTCAGGGATTGGGCAGCCTGCTATGCCTGGAGCCCAGAGTCGGTTTTATGCCGGAAAACTTCAGGGGTGAGGCCTCCTTGTAATTAGGCCAAGGCTTTTTTACCATTTTCCCCATATTTTTCTGGGCCTATGCAAACAATGGAGATTGCCACTCTCACACTGCTACTACTGTATTTTTTTTGAACACTTATCCTTTAAGAAAGAAACAAAAACAGTTTACTAAACTTAAAAAAATATAACTTCAGTAAAATTCCTATCTCAAATTCAGGCAGGGGATGGGAAGGAGGGAGGGGGCACTGGTGGTGGGAATGTTGCACTGGTGAAGGGGGGGGGTGTTCTGTTTATGACTGAAACCCAACTACAATCATGTTTGTAATCATGGTGCTTAAATAAAGAATCTACATTAAAAAAAAATCTGTCCTCAAAATATTCACCTATTTTCACAGTATTCTTTGCCCATCCTTTGCAAGACACTTGCATTTTTCTTTCTTGAATCTCAAAATACTCCTCCTATCCCATATCCCTGTTATGAGAACAACATTGTGACCAAAAATATAGAAATAATTTCTCATCTCAGATATTTTAAATAATAAAATTTCACTAATAATGTGCTTGGAAAACCAGTCAAAGAATTTTAAAGCATTTGTGCAGCATTTTCTAAAGTTTCAGCAGTAGCTCTAAGTATAGGCCAGATCATTCAAGATATGATTCATGGAGGGAAACCTCAGCATCACCTGGAAGGGTAAGACAAATGCAGACTGCCAGTAGCCCCTGGACCTCCAGAATCAATATCTGAATTATCATGTTCTCAAGATTATTCACATATACAATAATTGTTTGAAAACTACTTTATAGTCAGCATAAGACAATTTTCAAACACCAAAATATGCTTTACGGTACTGTATACAGATTTAGATTTCGCATATACTAAATTTTATTCTTTGTTCCAGGAACATACTTAATAGTCATTACCTATAATTCAAATGTAATCCTTCTCTGTCAAATGCTGTAGATGACAAACTTCTATGAACCAGAAATGGGTGTGGTTAACTAAGTATGGTCAACCTGAAGAGGCTCTCATTTTTCCAAGCTATTAAAAAATGAGTATAATATTTCTAGTTGACTACCTCCCAAGGATGCTGCAATATTTAACACTGTTATTTATGGAACACAGTAATATGCACTGAGAAAGAACTGTGCAAGCAACGTTCTTGCAAATAATGTTTTGATGAGAATTTCCTCCAGCAAATATTTTGCCCATTATAAAATGTTCAAAAGTATGCAGAGATAAACCATAATTACTGGAGACTTTGTAATTATGCATGCAAGCTTAGTACAATCCTTGGTTGTATTCACAGAAGGCCTCGACAATTCCCTGAAGCTAAGAAACTTAGTCCTAAGTATCATAACAACCCATGGAATCCTACTGTCAATTAGAAGTAAAATTGACCAGAAATAAAGAATACTTTCATTGAATCTGTTTCAGATGATATTTAACTTTGCAGATAAAGGCTATTTTTTAAGATGCACAAGAACTACATTATTTAGTTAAAAGTATAGAGTAGCTTATAATTTATACTAAATATATTTCAGATTGGTATTTTAGTATTAAAGTACAAAGATGACTTGAGCTCTACAAAGCGATTTGATGTGTGCACTTCACTATCATAAAAAGTAACTATTAAGTTTATCATTAATTATTAATAACGTAGATAATATGGCTCTAACCACTAGAAAGTATCTCTTCTGTAATGTTTACCTTTACTCTCCTTATCTAGTAGGATACTATCAACTAAATATTAGAATAGCATCTAGGTTAAACACTATGTAGTCTAATTCTCCAACCAAATCTGTATGACTGGAGATGTAGCTCAGTGCTTGTTTTGTATGTGAGGTTCTGGTTAAATTCCCAGCAACACATACACTCGAACACACACACACATATGTAATGGCCCCAAATTTTATATTTCCACCTAGAGAAGCAGGTTTGGAGCAAGTGTCGCCACAGAAAATAATCCAAATAAAATTGGCCAAATAGCAATCTGTATTGTCAAGCTGAGAAAGACTTGCATGTCAGAAATGCAATTTTTATTGAGTAAAGAGACACCCCTGGGCAGGGAAGTAAGAACAGAAGCCTACCCTGAGCTAGTCTTACTCAAGTTTGCTTGCGACATGCAAAATATATTAAGTAGAACAATCTTTGTTTTGGGTAAAACCAAGTTAAAAACAAACAGATACAAAGAAACCAGGAATGATCTTTGTTTTGGGTGAAACCAAGTTTCAAGTTGTAAATCAACACACACAAACACACACACACACACACACACACATACACATAACACTTATAGGAATATGTGTACTGATTTTCTTGTTTTGCTTATGGGTCACACCCAGAAGTGCTCAGGGCTTACTCCTGGCTATGCATTCAGGAATCACTCCAGGCAGTACTCTGGAAACAATATAGTGTTCCAGATATCAAACCCAAATTGCTCTCATGTAAGGCAAACACCCTATCCTCTGTACTATCTCTCCAGCCCTTATGTGTCAATTCTTGAAGCTATGTTGGAAAGCAAATATGGCGAAATAAGTGCTTGTCACTTTTCAAACAATATTATAGTAAGAAATTCTTTATTGAGGTCTTAAATTATTTCAGAATGAGGAACAATAAATTTTATAAATTATAGATCTCTCTAACACAGGTGTCCTCAAACTTTTTAAACAAGAGTCAATTCACTATTGCTCACACTATTGGTAGGCCAGACTACAGATTAAAAAAAATCTATGAGTAAATTCCTATGCAGACTGCAGATATCTTATTTTGAAATAAATAAAAGGCAGGAATAAATACAATATTTAAAATAAATAAATAAAGTTAAATCAACAAACTTAACAGTATTTCAATAGAAACTATGGGCCTGCTTTTAGCAGGCAGTGATTTGAGGACCTCCTGTCCAAGACTGAGAGGAAGAGTGCAGAGACAGAATGAAGGCAAGTCAGAGAGTGTGGGGTGCATATCCCACACATGTGCACTGCAGACTTGGGACAAGTTGACAGCTAAGCAGGACAGGCAGCAACAGCAAAAACACCTGGCTGGAGTGATAGATATCCTCAGCGAGAGGGCTGCATATGCCCCCTGGAATGTAGTTTAAGGAACCCTGCTCTAAAACAACTCACAAGACTAAAGACAGTGTAAGGCTGGTATAACAGAAATAGTTCACTAGTAAACATTTAGTCTACAATATTTATTTTCAACTTGAAATAATAGTTACTCCACTCCATGTTGACTAACAATTCAGAGTGTAGTAACTTTACTGGGCGTTTATTGTTCATTTTGAATTCGGAGGCTTAATTTAGGGCCAAACAAGTTTGCACTGCTCCATACAACAGTGGGAAGAGAGGCCATAAAAGGTCAAGTAACAGTCTTGGAACTTGTAGCATGGAATGGTGCTAACACTGTCCAGACTAATGACTTGTAAGATCTCTTAACTTTGCTGTAGGTCATTTGATGTTTTGCAATCAGAACAGTGATGAGCTAGGATTGTAGCTATGCCTATGATTAATGAAGTACTTTAAAGTACTGAGGTTTTTATGCATACTAGTTTATGCTGTTTCTTTTAAATGTGCACTCATAGAGCAATTACCAAATTCTGTCAGAAAAAGAACAAAACAAGTAACTCAGAAACATAATCCTAAGCAACATCTTTTTAGAGAGCGTCCCCTACCCCTCCACCCACTTGGGATATATAAGAAACTAGAATTCATTAAGACTGAACAACTTCTTATATTGGTATATTTGAATTTTAATCGGTATTAATTGTATTCTACTTAAATCTAATACATCTACTTCATGTTTTATTGGGGTGTGAGTTAGGTCCTTAACTGAGGACACTCATAGACTACTACTCTCAGCTTGGTGTATGGAGGACCGTGACGTTCTAGGAATTGAATTCTGTTCATTTTGGGATATTTTGGGCTATACCCAGTAGTGCTCAGGGATAACTCCTAGCACTAAAATCAGGGATTGTTTCTGATAGTCCTAGAGATGGAACATGGTTGACTGCATGCCAACCGCAATCACCTAACCTTGTCCTTTTTTTGTTTTGTTTTTATTTTTGTTTTTGGGCTCCACCTGGTGACTCTCAGGGTATGGGATGCTGGGGAATTGAACCACAGTCATCCTAGGTTAGAGTGTGCTAGGCAAATGCCCTACTACTTGTGACACTGCTCTGGCCCCAAAGTTTCCAAGGGAATGTCAAAACTGGGATTCAAACCCATGCCTCCAGGGGAGACTATGACCTGAATGCAGCGCCTTAACATCTTAGCCCTGTTCTATCTCTTTCATAAATCATTTAATAATGCTGATTCTATTAGATATGTGTCCTCCTATTTTACATATAAGATAACTGAGGCAGTGAAAGGGGAAAGTGTTTATAATAACATAACCAACAAATGATGTAGTTTGAAGATGAACATAATTTAGACATTTAATTACAGGTGCTGTGTTCTTTTGGTTAATTAATTATATATATTTTGGGTCACATCCAGTTCAGAGTTGGGGGCCCAGTGTTTTTTCCCAGAGGTGTTTGAGGCCAATTTGAGAATCCCAAATAAAAGGCATGCAATCTAGTTTTTAAAAACATCTCTTCATTTTAGTTCTGCGGTCTTCATTGTTAATTATAATTTCTTTGTAAAATAGCATCGAGAAGCCATAAAAATATATAGTTTATATGCATAAAAGATATTTTGCAAGTTTTAATTCCCTGTGATGTAAAAGGACAATGCATATGATTATTTCTGAAGAGCAGAGACTACAATGGCTCAGTGTGAGTCAGCTTGTATTCGACATTCTACCACCAGGAGTGGGAAATGTCTGACTTGTAGACCATGTGAGACCCACAAAAACATGCAGCCTGATCCTGGCACAGGATGGGCTGAACATGTATGCATTTCATCTATTGCCTGAGGAACATCTGCCTTTATCATATGACTCACTAAGGCTGTTGTAAATTTCCAATTGTTCCTTGGCAGAAAAGAGATTCCTCATCCCCATTACCTTGTTTAGCTGTTTGGCCATGACTAAACTACACTACCTCTGTGTGCCTTAATGTCTCATTTGTAAAATGTGATAACAGAATACTATTTCTGACAGTTGCTGTGAGATTGAATGAGCTACCATGGAATGTTTTTACATGATTATCAGTAAACTGTTACCAATCATGAAATTTTTTTATTGTTTCATGATGGGACCTATTTGCAGTGACGTAAAACTCAGCATTACTTTGGGAATGTAGTAATAAGTAAAAGAGTTAAGTAATGACTGAATGGACGTTTGACTTAATTTGCAAAATTCATGTTTGATTTGCTAGAGGGGATGACCGGGGTGGGAGGGGGCAATGAGATTATATAATATTTCCCTGAGCCCTGAAGGAAGCCAGGATGACTCAATGCAAACCTACTTTTTGGCATTTGATAGTGATATGTTAAGCTGCTTGGGCATCGTCTGACTTTGATATGATCCTTACTTTGACACATTTCATGGTTTTATACATTGACATACTCAGGTTGGGCATGTCCTCAAGTGATGAGAATTGCTACAGATTAGGGTATATCTGGAAGATTAGGAAGCATTGAAATGCTAATCATGTGTACTGTAGTGTTGGTACAGCAGATTAGACACTTGCCTTGCATGCAGCCAATCCCAGTTCAGCACCCCCTTCCTTTATGGTCTTATGAGTGATTCTTTTATTGTTTTAATATCTGTATTTAAACACCATGTTTACAAACATGGTTGTAGTTGGGCTTCAGTCATAAAAAGAACACTCCCCTTCACCAGTGCAGCATTCCCATCACCAATGACCCCCCCTCCCACTTGTATTGGAAATAGGCTTTCTACTTCCCTCACACATTGACATTGTTATGATAGCTCTCAGTGCAGTTATTTCTCTAACTGCACTTCTGGTGAGCTTCATATGGTGAGCTGGTTCTTCCAGCCCTCATCTCTGAGAATTATTTCAATAATGTATTTTATTGTTCTGAAAAATCTATAAATGAGTGTGTCTGTTCTGTGTATGTGTGTCTATCTCTCCTTCTCGCTTATTTCAATCAGCATAGTAGATTCTATGTATAGCCATATATAGGAAAATTTCATGACTTCATTTCTCCTGACAGTTGCATTATGTATGTTTACCATAGTTTCTTTAGCTATTCATCTGTTGAAGGGCATCTTAGTTGTTTCCATATTCTGACTATTGTAAATAGTGCTGCAATGAATATAGGTGTGAGGAAGGGTCTTTTGTATTGTGTTTTTGAGTTCTGAGGGTCTATCCATAGAAGTGGTATAGCTGGATCTTATGGAAGCTCAATTTTCAGTATTTTGAGGAATCTTTATATTGTTTTCCATAAGGACTTGACTAGACAGCATTCCCACCAGCTGTGAATGAGAGTTCCTTTCTTCCCACATACTCACCAACACTGATTATTGTTGCTCATTGTGATGTGTGCCAGTCCTTATGAGTGATTCTTAAGCACAAAGCTGGAAATACACCACAAGCACTGCCAAAAGTATGACTCAAAAACTTAAAAAGAAAACAAAACATAAACCAACAAAATCCAAATCTAAATCATGTGATTTAAACCACAAATCATGTTATTTAGATGTAAACTTACTAAATGATACAAAACTTACTAAATGATAATTCATAATCCTTTAAAAATTACTTTATTTCTAGCAATGGGGTCACCTCTAGCAGTACTCAGGACTATCTCCTGGCTCTGCATTCAACGTTCCTGGGGGGGGGTGTGTGCAGGACATTATAGAATGGCAAGGATCAAATTAGGTGAGCTGCAAGCAAGACAAGTGCCTTATGCACTACTATATATCTGGTTCTAAAAATGCCCACAAAACAAATTGTTAAGAATACTATTTGTTTTTTTAAATAATATGATATCTGAATATATTTATAATAACATAAAAGGGTTGTAATTTGGTTTAGCTTTGGTGTTTCCTGTACTTATTCTTAGACAAGTGTATTATTATCTACATTAATTACTAATTTTATTATTTTTGTCACTTATTAATCTGATAAGCTGTTTCTAAATGCCAAGCTCTATTTTACAATATACCAATGGAAAAAAAACAATAAAAATATATTGTGCTCAACAGGTTGAGCACATACTTTGCATGTTGGGAGACCAGTCAAATCCTTGACATATCACAGTCTTGTGGAACCAGAAGAAGCAAATGCCAAAGCACAAAGCTCAGAGTATTCCACTCCATGCTATCACTGGATGTGATCCAAGAACCAGAAAAAGCCAACAAACAACAGGAACAACAAAATCTAAAGGAAAATTAAATCAAAGAGAAAAAGTGCTG
This sequence comes from Crocidura indochinensis, assembly GCA_004027635.1. NCBI lineage: Eukaryota > Metazoa > Chordata > Mammalia > Eulipotyphla > Soricidae > Crocidura > Crocidura indochinensis. Next base: position 31,094 of record PVKC010004640.1, read on the forward strand.
CAAAGAACAAGGAAAATCTATCAACCAGATAGAACCAGAATTGCTAGAATCTGTTCAGTGTTCATGCGATGATCAAGGAAAAATACATCAAATATTGTATTATGTATAGTATCCTGTCTGAGACCCATTAGCAGGATTCAGGAGGTCAAAATATTCTGTCCAGAAGGGAAACCTCTCAGTGGAGCAACAAATAGCAGTCTAGAATCTAATTTAAGGTGCACAATATTGTCACAAGTCCCCCCCCCCAAAAAAAAAAGAAAAAAGAAAGGAAAGAAAGAAGAAAGAAGGCAAGAAATTGGAAGAAGAGAAAAAGAAAAGAAAGGACTGAAAGACAGAAGAAAAGGAAGCATAGAAAAAAGAAAGAAAGCAAAAAAAGAAAAATAAGAAAGAAATTAGCAGTTTGGAGCATTAACCAACAGGGAGAACTATTCTGCCAAAGGAAATAAAAAAAGAAATAACATTAATCCTGAAAATAAATGAGAATGAGAACATGAGCAATCAGAACATATGGGACACAGCAAAGTAGAACTAAGAGTAAAGTAAATAGCAATGAAGATTTCATCAAGTTAAAAGAAGGACAGATAAGTAATCTAACTTTAAATCTTAAGAAATTCGAGTAAGAAAAAGAATTAAGGGGCCCGGGAGCTAGCATGGAGGTAAGGTGTTTGCCTTTCATGCAAAAGGTCATCGGTTCGAATCCCGGTACCCATATGGTCCCCTGTGCCTGCCAGGAGCAATTTCTGAGCATGGAGCCAGGAGTAACCCCTGAGCACTGCTGGGTGTGACCCCCCCCCCCACAAAAAAAAAGAAAGAAAAAGAATTAAATTCAAAGTGAGTTAAAATGAAATAAAATTATAGATGAAATAAGTGAAATAGAAATTAAAAGGAAAAATATAGATAAATGAAAAGAAAGGCTATTTCTTTGATAGAATAAACAAGATAGACAAATCCTTAGTATATTCAGTAAGAATAAAAGGGAAAGCCCTAATACATAATATCAGACATAAAAGGAAAAAATTATAATAAACACTTAATAAATACAATGAATCACAAGAAATCTGAACCAATTTAATTCCTATAAATTGAAAAAAATAAGAGATGAATGGAGTTTTAGAATCTTATGATCTCTCAGACTGAATTAGAAGAAAATAAAAAACTAACATATTTTATAAGCAAGGATGCTGAAAGATTAATCAAAAACTTTTACTGATCAATATGGTCAAAATAAAAATTTATAATAAAAAAATCTGTACTGAATCCATGCCATTAAATATTGTAAATTATAGAGCCAAAGATAAACTAAAACTAAAAAAAAAATTGAAACAAACCCAATCTTACTGAAAAAAAAAGTTGAGGTCTAAATGGTTTAATTAGAGAGTTCTATCATACATTTAAAGTTGATCAGACATTCTTATTAAACTTTCCCAAAATCAAAGAAGCAAACATTTTCTATTAGATCAAAAGTTTAAGGATATAAAAAATAGACAAAAATAATCACACCTTATAGACCAATATATATATACACCTAATATATATAATACTAATATATATATACCTAATATACATATTTATATATACATAAATCTTTAGCAAAATATGAATGAATTGAATTCAACAAAATATACTAAAAAGGTCCTACATCATCTACAATTGTGTTTATTATAGGAATGCAAAGATGACTCCATATATGTGAAACAATAAGATATATCACATATATCAACAAAAGAAGACATAAAAGAATGAAAGAAAATATAAAAACCACAGATAGAGATGTCTACCTATCACAAGATTCACTATCTATGATCACTCAACAAAGTGAGGTAGAAGAACTTATCCTCAATATAGAAGACAATATAAGAAAAATTCACAGGTCACATTATACTCAATGGCAAACATCAAAAAATTTTCCTCTAAGATAAAGTATAAAACAAGATTTTTTTCTCAGTACTATTATTCATTATAATATTGTCAGCCATAATCACATCAATTAAGCCAGGAAAAGAAATTAAAGTTATATAAAGACACAGGAAAAAAAGAAACCAACACAGTAAAGTGGCAGGTTGCAAAATCAAGACACAGATTATATTACACTTCTGTTGTATTAATATAAAATATAGAGTCCTAGGGTGGGTGAAGTGAGGCCTTTCTCAGCTTAGTCTGGCGCCTATACTTCCTTCTGCTAGTGGGTCTGAAGGTTGCAGGGTTTTAGCAGAGAAATGATCCACAGGTTGTCAGTTGAAATTTTAGGAGATAGCCAGCTTTATTTCAAGGCCCCACCACCATGTACATTTCTACACATGGCTTCTCAGTTAAGATATTTTAATTTTTATTTTATTTATTATTTTTTATTACAGTAATACTTTAGGTACATAGTGTCATTGAATCATGGGCATTTCCACCACCAATGTTGTCCTCTCTCCATCCCTGTTCCCAGCATGCATCACATATCCCCTTCCTTTACCCCCTAGGATGCTTGTATAAGTGGTCCCCTCTGTGTCTAGCTTGTTATATATTGGGCATTGATTCTGTTGTCATTGGCTTTGGATTAGGTGTTTAAGTCTGATAACTTTTTATTTCTACTTAATGATCATACACTGTTTGGTCTTGGTACCCTCCATTATTTCCCCCTCAATTTGTGAGGCAGAACAAGATGGTTCAAGTTATGTGGTTCTGTTTCTTGCAGCCTCTTTTTCCCTGCCCTCCATAATCCTTTGCTCCCTCCCCCCAGACAATACTTTTTATTTTTATTTTTTTGGGTTTTTGGGTCACACCCAGCAGTGCTCAGGGGTTACTCCTGGCTCCATGCTCAGAAATTGCTCCTGGCAGGCACGGGGGACCATATGGGGCACCGGGATTCGAACCGATGACCTTTTGCATGAAAGGTAAACACCTTACCTCCATGCTATCTCCCGGCCCCGGCAATACTTTTAATACCAGCCAACCTCAGACTCCTCCCTGCTGTGGGTGGGTCTTACCATCCAGGTGATTTTAGCATATGGAATTGGGGGAGGGGTAACACACTTCTATAAGCAAGTAAACAACTATAAATGAAATAAATTAAAAATATGATTTTTGTTGCACCAAAAATTAAGCTCCTAGCATGAAATTTAATAAAATATACAAAATACATACAAATGATAGCAGGAAATAGAAAATATAAGGAAAGGGAAAAATATTCCATGCTCATGAATTTAAAAAAATTATCATTGTGAAATAGTCATCTTAGTGGAAACATTATCTAGTTTATTGCAATCCCTATCAAAATTCCAATGGCATTCTTCAAGAATATAGAACAAATAATTATTAAGTTTGTATGAACTACAAAACTCCCCAAGAAGCAAAAGCAAAAGCTATGCTGAGGGAAGGTGGAAAGCATTTTGTTCCCTGACTTTAAACTAATTGTTTAAGTTGTGGGATTGGTTGGGAAAAAAATTAGATACTCAAGCCTATGGAATCTAATTGAAAGCCCAGAGATAAATCCTCATTTACATGGGCAGTTAATTAATGACAAAGGAGTAAAGAGAATAAAATGAAGGAAAGAATGCCTCTTCAACAAATGGTGCTGAGAAAACAAATTTGTCACATACAAAAAATGAAATTGGGTCACTGGGTCACTCTCTTTCACCACACACAAGTCAATTTGAAATGTCTTAATGATTCAGATATTAGACCTAAATGAATATATTCAAGAAAACATAGGCAAAAAAATACTGTCTTTGGTTTCTTGGTAATTTATATCCATTGGTTAAAAAAATACAGCAAGAAAAATAAAGGAATTTTTATCAAGCTAAATAAAAGTCCTGTCTATGAAAAAAATGCATCACTAAAACCAACAAAAATATCCTAGTAAATGGGATAAATAATTGTATATTACATCTGACAAAGAGCTAATATTTAAAATTTGTATAAAACTCATGTTGCTCAACAAACAACCCCATTAAGAAATGGGGAGAAATTTACAGATGGCCAATAGGCACATTAAAAATGCTCATCATCACTAATTATCAGAAAAATGAAGATCAAGATGATGATGAACTATCACTTTATACCAGTGAGAATAACCCATA